>JAQGCN010000400.1:0-22851 GCA_034699725.1 Friesea truncata
AAAAGCTCACAGTAAAAAAAAATCATTTTTAGTTTTAAGTAAACTTTAATTAATTTCTCAAAAACTGTTCGATAAAATTCTTTGAAATTAAAACATATTCATAAGAAATATGTTTTGTTTATTTTAAAACAATAAAAATGTCTTCTACGCGTCTTTTTAATAAAGTTTGGAGGAATATTAGTTATATAAGTAAAAATTTCAATATTGACTGTTGGATTATTGATTGCTAAGCGCTTACTTAATATTGCAATCAACAAGCTCACCGTCAATAAATATCATTTTTAATTTGAAGTAAACTTTAATTAATTTCTCAAAAACTGTTCGATAAAATTCTTTGAAATTAAAACATATTCATAAGAAATATGTTTTGTTTATTTTAAAACAATAAAAATGTCTTCTACGCGTCTTTTTAATAAAGTTTGGAGGAATATTAGTTATATAAGTAAAAAATTTCAATATTGACTGTTAGATTATTGATTGTTAAGCGATGAATTGAATATTGCAATCAAAAATAGCTCACAGTAAAAAAAAATCATTTTTAGTTTTAAGTAAACTTTAATTAATTTCTCAAAAACTGTTCGATAAATTTCTTTGAAATTAAAACATATTCATAAGAAACATATTTTGTTTAGTTTAAAACAATAAAAATGTATTGTACGCGTGTTTTTAATAAACTTTAGAGGAATAATTAGTAATTATAAGTTATATAACTTAAGAAGTGAATGAGAGATTAAACTACTCTTATTTATGTACGTGTTGTCCGAGGTAAATAAAAATTTCGAATCATTTGAATTCTTTCTTTATAACGCAAAGGCTAAAAAATATGCGTTTGAATATTTATTATAGCATTCATTATTGATCAAACTCAGCTTAAAATTACTGTTATGTGAGGCATTAATTTAAGAATCATGATTTTAGAAAATATGCAAATCAACCAATAATCTAAAGACTAAAATCTATTGTTTGTTTAATCTTTAACTGAAATTTTATAATTAGTTAAAAAAGTTAGCACTTACTCCAGTTCAAACTACTTAGTGGACTTCGCGCCGAGCTAATTGTCTGGCGCGTCCTATGTCTGTAAAGGCAAAACATAGATAATATGCTTGGCGCGAAGTCCACTAAGTAGTTTGAACTGGAGTAAAGTGTCATTGACTCCGATTCCTTTTCCCACACATTACAAAAATTGCGTAGGACATCAGGTGCAGAGTTAAAAAAATCTGATATGAAAATGCGTTCATGCATTTCCTTTCAAGTAATCGTTTTATTGGTTGTAAGAAAAAGTAAAAGTGTCCTAGATTGCGCAAGCATTTCCCCTCATCTTCCTCATGAAATACAATCGATACTTGTACAGCTTGAGCTTCTTCATGATGATTAGTAGTCATACAAAACTCGTTGTTTGGTTTCCAATTCCTAAAGAAGACTCAGAACAGGTTTTTTTATTTCAACCTTTCCTTTTCACCCAATTTTGATACTGGCTCTTGAACTTGGCCTTTAGGAAGGAATCAATGAATTATTCGAGTCCCACATCCATTGTTAAACAGTGGATTGTTACTTACCTTTCAATAAATTATTGTGATATTTGACTTTCAAAATGTCACCACTTGTGACTATATTAATCATTCTAAGTATTTCTGGAGTTATTTCTGCGGGTACTTACGCTTCAGAATCAATATCTTCAGCTAAACCAATCAGTGGCCATGTCAGAAAGGATTTCGCTGAACCAAAAATACCAACAGGAGCTACCCAAGTGCATTCTATCGTTTACGGTTACGATGACTCTCATACATCTCAAAGTCAATCCAGTAGTACTCACGTTAAAAAACCAAAAGAACCCCTCATCAGTCATAACAATATTGCTTATTTGCTTATTGAAATATTTGGAACTGCTATCATTCCAATAATATTTTTGCCATTGTTTGGTCTTGGACTTCTTTACCTCATTTGGTCTGGATACAAAAATCCTGGATTCTATACACATCCGTCATCTTTTAATTATGTCTTTGACAATGGAAATACTTATGGAAAAGGAGAACATAGTCAAGTTATTGGATATGACTATTCATCAGTAAACAAAAGAATTGGTCTTCAGAAGAAAATAGACAAAATAACGGCTACAGTTCTACCGAATTTATAAAAGTTCAAACTTATAATTATTATAATTTATATATTTTAAAATTAAATTATTATTTATGCACAAATACAATATTCTCTCTTAGATTTTTTTTCATTGTTACCTGCTTTATTAAAGTTTAATAAATTACTTAAATTCAATCTTTCTTATCATTAAAAGTCGTTTCCCCGGTGGTTGTTTGGTCGGACCTTGGACCTTGTTAATGTCTAATAAAAACAAAGAAAGGTCGTCTCAAGCTTTAAGTTGTGCTTGTGATTAGAAAGGAATGAAGTCGCTCTACTAAATATAAAAGTAAAAAGGTTATCATTCAAAGAAAAGGGCAACAAAAAAGCTATTACAATCACACAATTTCTTTGTCACACACAATCTAGAATCTTTTTGGATCTGGATTTGGTTTTAGACTATTAAAGTAAAACATCAATAATGTCCGAGTTCGAATCATACATTAAGAAAGCTTTGAAGGATTTGAAGGTAAATGAAATACTTTAAAGTAAAAAATGTCGTTATATTCAATGTACCTTTTATTTTAAGTATTCATCTCGTGATACTACGCGTAGAGAAGTTGTTGAAGTTTGCAAAGAATATCGTGGGCTGAAACCAAGTACTAATGATTACGGTTAGTCTTACAATATTTTTATAAACCAAAGTCAATTTTTAATATGTATTAATTAACTTTTGTCTAGTGTTCGGATTCGGAAATGGCCAGCGGAAGACATTGTTATCACTCTCTGGAGCTATTCCCATTACTTTCAAAGGTAAGACAAAAATAGCAATAGTTTTCCCTAAATACCTTCATTTTTTTTGTTCAAGGCGCTGCTTATAATACTCCAGTGGAAATAATCCTTCTTGATACATACCCAAACAATGCTCCATTAGTGTATGTCTGACCAACTCCACAGATGAGAATCAAAGTTTCACCACACGTTGACACAAATGGCAAAGTGTATCTACCATTTCTTCACTCATGGCGCTCAGTATGTCATTTTATAATTATTATTATGCATCGTGAATCTAACGTTTTATATTATTGAAAACAGGATTCTGGACTTGCGGCACTCATTCAAGTGTTGATCTGTTTGTTTGGTGAACAGCCTCCTGTTTTTGCTGTTCCAAATCCCACACCTGCTCAACCAATGCCTCCAACATCAATGGCAACTGGGTAAATTATATTAAATTATTAGCGTTGAATAATAAATTAGTTATATTTGGTATTTATTTTTTAGTATGAATGAACCAGAGGATGGACCCACAAGGGCGAATCTACTAAAATCACTGGAATGTCCAATCTGCCTTGAAAGTCCTATGATTGAATCTGTATACCTATGTGAAGCAGGTCATTCGGTCTGTGACAAATGCAAGACTAAATTGGATAAATGTGCACTTTGTCAAAAAAAATTTACAGGCGCAAGAAATTATGTTGTGGAACAAATTGCAGAATCTTTCAAATTTTGTTGCAAGCACAAGGACCAAGGTTGTCCCATAGTTAACACTAGACAAGAGCTAGACTTTCATCAAATCAATTGCCCCTACAGGTATTCAATTTAAATAACAGATTTAATAGAGACTTAATATTATGAATTTTAATTTTCTAGACCTGTTCTCTGCAACGACATTCGAAAAACACATTGCAAGAATAATCCGGTGAAAGTGAGTGATTTTCTTTCCCATCTAAAAAACGTTCATGGATGTCGTGGAATTGATGATTGTAAAGATGGCTCTTTTACGTTATCCGAATTTAGCCCACTAAGTAAAACAAGTGAGTCAAATATGGATTTGTATTAAAGTAAAAAAATTTATGCTAATGAATAACTTTTAGGTATGGGACCTGCTATGACACAATCATATTGCGTAAAATTTAATGAAAAATATTTTGTCTTTGAAACACTCTTTGATGAAATTAATGTTAACTGGCGAGTATATTTAATCGGCACACCGGAACAAGCTGAAAATTATCAATATGAATTGACCATCCTTCCAACTAATGAATCACTTCGGAATCAAAATGTAGAGATTAAATATAAACTACCTGTTTCATCCGTATATGATCAAGTTAACAAAGTTTGGAATGGTGGACTTGCATCCTGTTCCAAAGCATCTCTGAAGTCAATAACTGAAGGAATTTGTCCAAATTATGTCTGGAAATGGCTTGCAGTAGTCAAAATAATCGAACTGAAGGAAGATCCAGTTACTCAATCAAAATAATACGCCCCTGGCCCTACTAGTAAAGCGAATTGCGAAGGTTTGATTGGAAAACGTAAAATTGAATGTAATTTAAATATCCATAAAAATGATAGATGTGCTTGGATTTTTTAAAAATTTATTGGAAATTAGTACGAATTAGGATTAACTGGTGAATGTCAAATGATGAAAGTTTTCAAAAGTAGAATTTTCAAAAGTAGAATGTAGAATGAATAAGTACAGATAATTTATTAATAACAAATAAAAATTAGTAATAAAATTAAACAAAGTTCATTAAACATTTTGATTAATTAAATATTGCTTTACATTACATAAACCACAAAAATAATTTATTTATATCACTCTTGTTTTCAAAAATATTACATTAAATTGAATTCATGAGAGCCAGTATTTTCAAACAATATGAGAATATTTGACTTATAGCCAAGGATCATAGTTATTAAATTCATTTAATTTCTTTCCGTTTCTGGGTGGCACTGACTCCGCATCCGACCCAGCAGCATCACAGAAGACTACAATTCGGACACCTCATCCATGCCCTGGTCCTTGTCCGAAGGTATCTGCTCAACTTTGGGAACTTTAGTTGCCTGTGGTGACTGTGGTGGTCCCTTATGCTTAGCTGCAATTGAAAATATAATAACCAAATAATAATAATAGTCATTGACAAGTGAGTTAACTTACCAGCTTGAGCAGGTTGCTTAGGATTGACAATATGGGAATCATAAGTCCAGCATTTGACAATACTTGCTTTGTCTGTAGTGTTCATCAAAGCATGGACATAGAAGCTAGGGTTTGTGAATCCTTCATCAGTCAATGGAGGACAATTTGATAAAAACTTTGTGTTGTCGCGTATGTATTCGATCTCTTCTTTTTCTTCTATCGATTGACCCCCTTCATTGCTGGCACATTTCTTCTTTGATGTGTTGTTTTGGCTACCTTCCGCCATGTCCAAATCTTATTACTTCCAAGGTGTTGTTTTGATACTGGAGAAATATTCACTTAGCAGAAGAGTTTTTTTTAAAAAGAAACTTACTTTAATTAACAACACAAATTGAAATGTTTCGGTGTTGACGTAGAGGACAAATTTGGAACTGACGACAAAATGACGACAAAATCGGGACTAATATCATAAGGAAAAAGAAAAGCTATGATTGGTCCACGTAGAAATTATGCATTTCTTCGATAGCCAATAATAAACGAGCCATTCATTCACTTCGCGCATGTGTCGATTGCGCTGTGAGCCAATCAAAGACGAGTTCTGTTTTCCATAAAATTTGTTTGTTACGTTTATAATATATTTACGTGGACCAATCAAATTGAACCGTTTTCTATGCTACACATAAAACTGTCGGTGAATTCATACCATTTTCTTGTCATTTTTTTTTTCAATATCAAAACTTTTCAGTTTGTTTCAATTACTTAAAAAGACACAAACGCTTCGGTATTCTTACACTAAGTTTATGTTCCTCCAGCATCTTTATCTCTTAAGTAAGATTCGGGAATAAACAAACATTAAACCGAAGCAGCCAAGCCATAACCTAGAACCAACAGTATTTCCATAACTAATAGAGATCACTAATAGTGTTCAACGCATAATTGGAATATTTATTAGAATTGCATATAATTGGAAATGGAATCAATACATTTAATTTCTTTAAGTTAATTTCGCAAATGTTTCCTTTAATAAGCAAAATTTAACAAAAATATTTTTTAATCTCATTATTATATTAAGGAAGCATGCAATCTTATTTTACTTGTTACAAAGTTACGCAATAATTATAGTGACAAGAAGAGTGACACGAAAATTATGGCCATTGTTAAAGTTAAGGTCATATCAACATAGTAAAAAAGAAGCCAATGATTTTTTTTGTTGATGGTATAACAAGGTCATCATCCAGAAACTCACACGTTAACTTTAATGGCAAGCAGCCAAATCATTATAATAAAGTGTGATTTTATCATTAATTAAAGATTTTTATAAGGTATTGAATGAAAGTCATCACTCATCAGTTAAAAACTACAAGAAGAAGAGGTAAGTAATTTTATTAAAGCATTTAAAAGAAGTGGCTTGAATTTAAACCGAATTGCCTATTATACTTAACAATTATATTAACAATGGACTTTGATCATTTTATCAGTATCCGATTAACTTAATCGGTTTTTAACCCATTTCAAAACTGCTGCAGGAAAACGAGATTACCAAGTTAGAGATTTATGCGTTTGCGTTCTTTTAAAAGTTATATTCTACTGTGTGTTAATCTTTTATTTACAAGTTTTGTTTCAACGTGAATTGGTTTAAAGTTATATTTATAGTTTATATTTATAAAGTTATAAGGAGAGTAAAGTCAACTCCAAGGTCTAAATTCTGCAAAAATATTTTACTGAATGTGTTAAGTGTAGGCGATTTATGAGCATTATAGCACGATCTGTTTTGGAACCTCAGTTTATTTTTGCTCATACGATATGCTGTAAAGCAAAATTTTTGCTTAAATAAATTAATCCAAAATCAATAGTTTACGAAAACGGTATATTTCTTAATAAATTTTACAAGGCGTCTCTATTTTTTTTTTGCAGAATGTTTATTGAGACTAATATTTTTTGAAATAAAAATGAAACGATTGCTTCCAAAATTTTCAAATGGGCAAAGATTTGTACGTGGGTTACATACAACACGACCATCACAAGCGATATCTACAACAGATTTTATTGTTTCTTCAAATCAAGATCCAATTTCTTCAGTTGAAGGAATTACTATACCAGAACTAGTGTGGTCTAATCTTGCTTTAAAAGAAAACAAAATTGCATCAGTAAGTATAATTATGTCATAAGGCATATAAATTGGTTCAATAATAAATTTTATACTTTATTTCCAATAATTTAGGAATGTTCTTCCACAAGTCAAAAACTTACATTCGGAGAAGTATACAAGCGGAGTAGAAGTTTTGCTGCAGCCCTTCAACAAGCTGGATTAAAAGACAGAGATGTTGTCAGCGTTGTGCTGCCAAACATCATAGATTTCCCAACTATTCTATTCGGAGTGCTAGAAGCAGGTTGGTTGCAAATGCAGCTATTTTAATTTTTTGTAAGTGTGTAATCATAATTTTTAATTTAATTTTAATTTCAGGAGGGATAATGTCACCGGTATGTGAATTAATTAAACTCTTATTTGATTAATGCGAATTTAACTGAAAATTAATATATTTTTTTCTAGGCAAATCCATCCTACACAGCAGGTAACTCAAGCATTATTTGTCGGATTGACAACTAATTAGGTGAAAAAGCTGCTAAATATAAACTTATTGTTTTTCTATTTAGATGAAATTATTCGTCAAGTTTTAATTTCTGAACCAAAAATTGCCATTACAATTCCAGCACTTCTTCCACACATTCGCGCAGCAGCAAAGCAATGTCCCACATTAAAATCTATTATTGTTGTTGGAGAACCTCAAGAAGGATGTCATACATTTTCAGAGATGATAAAAGTTAATCCGATTGGATGTGAATTTGCAAAGGGATCACAAATGGACACTCGTGAAGCTGTCGCCTTGCTTCCATTTTCCAGTGGCACAACTGGCATACCAAAAGGTGTTGAACTTACTCATCATAATATTTGCTCAAACGTAATGCAATACAGTGCACCGAATTGCGGATATACTCGCAGTATTCATCGTAATGAAGATCAAGATCGATTGATAGGGGTAAAACAAAGCAATTTTTTATTACCCGGATAGTTTATAATTTTTACTTTTCAGGTTCTGCCGTTCTTCCATAGTTATGGTCTCAACTTATCAGTTATTACAGGACACTTCGCAGGGAATCATACCCTTTGTATTCAAAAATTTACACCGGAAACGTTTGTCAAGGATCTTAGACAAATCGATGTAATATTTCAATCCTATTCATTGTCAATACATAATTTAATTTTCAATTATTTAGGCACATGTATTAACGCTGGTTCCACCTTTGATTCAGTTTTTAGTACACCATCCTCAAATTACAGCAAAAGATTTTCAGAATATTCGAACAGTACAATCTGGAGCTGCTCCACTTGGAGCTTCTCTCATACAAAGATTGTGTGAAAAAGCTGGAAAAGATATGTTTGTTCA
This sequence comes from Friesea truncata, assembly GCA_034699725.1. Taxonomy (NCBI): domain Eukaryota; kingdom Metazoa; phylum Arthropoda; class Collembola; order Poduromorpha; family Neanuridae; genus Friesea; species Friesea truncata. The sequence continues at coordinate 8,437 of JAQGCN010000400.1, forward strand.
GAATAATTATGGTACGATTTTAACATTTATAAGTATACTCATAATTAACTTTAATATTTACATTTTAAATTTAATAGGCCTCACAGAAACATCTCCAGCAGCTCTTGTGCTGAATCCCAAATTCGGGAATTCTAAAATAGGATCCTGTGGAAATGTTCTACCGTCTTCGTATTGTAAAGTCGTGGATCCAGATACAGGGAAAGCTCTTGGACCAAATCAAAGAGGCGAACTTTGTATTAAAGGACCTCATGTAAGGCACAACAAAAATGAGCAATGAGCATGTTTTTCTTTTACATCAATTTTATATGAATTTTAGATTATGAAGGGATACTTTAAAAATGAGAAAGCAACAAAGGAAATGATTGATTCTGACAATTGGTTACATAGTGGAGATGTGGCTTACTACGACGAAGACGAATGCTTCTATGTAGTGGATCGTATAAAAGAACTTATAAAAGTGAAAGGTCTTCAGGTAAAAGCATGGTTAAATAAAAATGTAAAAGTGGACCTTTTTAATGTTTTTGTGTTAATATTTATTAGGTGGCACCAGCAGAATTGGAAGACCTTCTTAGACACCATCCACTCGTCGCAGATGTTGCAGTGATTGGTATACCTGACGAAATGTGTGGTGAACTTCCAAGAGCTTACATTGTTCCAAAATCAGACACACTTTCTGAAAGCATCATAAGTGAATTTTTAAATGAAAAAATTTCCAAGCATAAACAACTTAAAGGTGGAGTTGAATTTGTTAAAATTATTCCAAAAGCTGCTTCTGGAAAAATTCTCCGTCGAGAACTTAAAGAAGATTATTTAAAAAAGTTTAACATTTCTACAAATATTATGATAAATTAATTTTAAGATTTAATTTTTGTTTATTGCATTCAATTTCTCACAGGTGCATACATTAAAACAATTATATTAAAACCACAACTAACAATTTTAACTATAGGAATTTATTTAATTATTAGGCTAAAAATGGACGGGTTCGACTTTTGAAACACCAGGTTTTAGTTAGTTAACATCATTCCTAGTCCAAACTGAGCTTTATAAAGCTCAACGTTAGGTCTAGTGAATGAAGGGTTTACATTTTGAGGCAATTACGGTGAATTATTTCATTCAAATAGAATTTTTGATTGTTATTTATAAATTACTTAACTAATAAAAGTGTCATACTATGCTTAGAATTTAATCACAAGCAATAATACAGAAGACGAAGGAGACTAGCCAGAGATCGTTAGATGACACGCCTAAAAATGCAATAAACGAGATCTGCAAAAAAAATTCTTAAAAGAAACATAAATAATTTAAAATTCTTAATTAAATGCGTTTTAAAAAATAATATTTGGTTGTAAAGCTATAACATCCAAGGCTTATAATGAATATAATTTAAAGCATAAAAGTTTCTCTTAACAATAATAACACTCTACAACAACAACAATTAAGTATCTTAAGACAGATGAATGAACAATGGAATAATTGCATTGTTGAAATTGAATAGACTAGTTAAGTTTCGATGTGTAAAGTGCATTGGAATATTCAATAAGACACAAATATAACATTCTATAATTTAGTAGTTGGCCTAAAGAGTTTTTTAATCACTACTTTACTAAATTTTAGTTTAGTTTGACGTCGTTAGCGACGTATTCTGCTTTGCCAGACCCATTCTAAGTCCTAGGAGTTTAGCAGCATCTTTCGCATCAGGTTTATTCAAAAGTTGTTCAACAAGGCCTTCGTCGTGAATTCCAAGCAATCGACTTATTAAATTAGTTTCTTCGACTTCTTCAGATTTGACTTCACTTTTTTTCTTTGAAATTTCCTTTCTTCCTCTTGGCGTTTGAGTAGTTTGTAATTCATCTACTACATGTTTTTTAAGGTGTCGTAACATGGAATGTTTAAGAGTGAAACGTCGTGAGCAATGTGGACATGAAAACGGTCGTTCTCCACTGTGACTTCTAATATGACGACGGAGATCTTCCACGGACCAAAATCGTCGTACGCAAAATACACAAACAACCTTTAAGAATTAATAATAAGTTAGTTAGCAAATCCTTCAGCATTTAAGAATTTCAAACCTTCCGATTCGTTGTTTCTTTGAGATCACTCGGAGGTGTTGACTGCTGTGGTTCAGCTTCGCTATTTTCACTGGGTGGTGACGAGGTCAGAGCGCCTTTTGATACAAGCAAGTGAAATGTTTCCTTATGCTCTTCTTCCATATGGGTTAGAAGGATTTCACGTTCACTTGCCGAGGCTTCGCACAGGTGACATCTGAAAAATGAAAAATTAATTAAGGACAGTTTTTTATGAATTTTGGCAGTAACGACTTGCCTAAAGGAAACGTCTTCTCCAGGACTAGAATTGGTGGAATTTACAGCTTTTGGAGGAATAGAAATAATGGGTCGAGCAGGTGTTGATTGAAGTTCTACAATTTTTTGTGTCGTTTCTCCATTATCACCTCCATGTCCATCTTCGTGGATTTGTCCCTCTTCTTCTCCTTCATCCTCATCGTCTTCTGTTGTATTATAGCCAGATCCACTTGTTTTCCCTTTTCCACTATGCTTTCGTGCTAGATGTCTGTCGCAGTTGGATTTAGTAGTGAATAGTAGTGGACACTTCGAGCATTGGTAAGGTTTCTGACCCGTGTGAGTTAGCAAGTGTCTTCGGAGGGATGACGTCCAAGGGAATCGTCTTGTACAATGTGGACATGAAATCTAGAAAAGAACATGCAATATGCAACACGATTCGTAACCTTATAGGATTGCATGCTCTCGGAGAGAGTGAAAGCAAATGTTGGAGGAAGGGAATCCAGGATTTTATATTTTATTTACGTTTAAAATGAAAAAAAAACTAAAACTAATTTATCTATTGGAAGCTTCGCTTGTTATTGCAAATAATTAAAATTTCTATTTTCTAATCTAACGTTGGAAATTTTCAATAAATTTCCAAACACTGAACTGAACTTTCACTCCCACGCTTTCTCCTCATCTCATAAAAGATTCCTAACACAAAAGAGATGCTGTCATGTCCCTATTACTTTCCTTGCACGACATCATAAGAGAAAACGACTCAGAGTCCATTAGTCAACTGATAAGAGCGGAAGAAGATGGACAAAAGAAAATTAGTCATCCAATCGCGTGTTTCCAAAGATCCAAAAATGGAAAATGTCTTTTAGGAGTCTTATGTATTTCCAATGGACAAGATTTTATATGTCTTCGTTCTTGTTGGAAAATCCATTGTCCAAAATTATTTTAATTGTCCAATTTATTTACAAAAGCTCTCCAATAGTCAGTTGTCCATTTTAGAGATTAATTCGAGTACAATGATCGGATTAGAAACGAAGAAGAGATCTCATGCAGGAGGAACAAAATTAAAAAAAAAAGACATGCAGATTTAATTTAGACTTGGTTTGTTTTTTTATAAAATGGACAATGCTTCAAAAAACATGCGAAGCAAAATAAAAAACAAGTGTGCAAAAGTAAGACAAGACAAAAAAAAGTGCAAAAATAAATTGAAAGAATTAAGTTTATTTTCTGCTATAAATTTCTAAAAATAATAATAATTTTATAAACAGTAATTTATTAACTTATAACCTACACTTAACTTGTTTAAAGTTTTTAATAATTAATTAAATGGTGCATTTCTGAAAAAGAAGTGCTAATAAAATAATTATTAACGAAAAAGAGCAAAATAAACAACAGTACTTGGACAGAATTAATTATTAATTGATTGGTTTTGTGGTAAGCCATTGTAAAGACATTGTACTTAAATTAATCACAACAATTATTGAAGATTTTGACTTTAGGAATTAATTATAGACGGATAAACGTTTTGTTTTTAAGGACAAAAATAAAGAAATTAATTTTAAACTTAATAATATTTGTGATTGAGCATGTTTTCCACAATTTCATTTCTCTAGTCGTAACTTTTTTAAAATTATGAATTGATTTTCCTTATTCAAAGCACCAAAAAAATGATAAAAATTCACATTCTAAAATAATGTGATTTTAAAATTAATTAAACGTTAACTGGCTCGGTTCCCAAAAAAGTACGACATTATTTTCCAAATTAATTCTTCTAAAAATGTGACTATAAAATTAATTTATGTTCTTTTGTTGAAAATAACAAAAAATCTAATCCCTAACTAATATATTAGATGACGATTTAATATAAATATAGCACAACTTTGAAATAAAGTTTCTAGTATAAGCACGCATATTGTATGGACGATGTGTATATCTCTTTTTGAGGAATTTAAAAGAAGAAACGCTGGAAAATATTGGCAGCATAATCTTCACTCACCTTGTGAGGAGCTGATGAGTATGCGCTTTTCTTTTTCTCCCTCCCCACTTCCGCTTTTCCTTCTTTGTCATTGACCTCTTCCGCTTCATCCCCCTCCCCTTCGTCAGATGAACATCCACTCCCTGTTTCAGTTCCACTTAAGTCCTCTTCATTATCCTCAGAGTTTGTAAGAGACTTAGCAGTACCCTGTTCATGGAAATACTGAGCAATGTTGGAATTTTTCACACGATCCAAGAGTTGACTAACACTAGCAAGATCTGAAGAGTCGTGTGGAATTCCTCGTCCAGATTCAGCTCCATTGTTGTCAGATTCAGTTCCACTTTCAGCCCCACCTCCATTTAGCATAGCTGAATTAGAGAGCTTTCGTTTTAGTTGTTGGGCAATAACAGCTCGAACATCAACATTACATCCGTTTTCACCGTTAAGTGGAGAGTTTCGATTTTTCATTTTAAGATCCATCCCACTTGCATTGTATTTTCCTCCTGGAACCATTGTTGGAGGTCCGGCAAGGGAACTTTGTTGATTCTTCTGTTGACGATTAATTACTCGGTTGGACGGACTTCGTTGCCAGACGTTAGGATGTTGATGCTTTCCATGACGCTCCATATTTGATCTAAAGTACAAAGATTTTAGTTAGAAATTCAATAATGATTTTTCAGTTGAAAAAAAGAAGTTCTCACCTGAGTGTAAAACGAGCTGGGCAGTGTGGACATGAAAATGGTCGCTCGGTACGGTAGCGTCTTTGTTTCGGTTTCTGATAGTCTCCATTCTTCGTATCGCTTCTTTTCCTCGAGGTTGTTGGTGACGCTGATGAAACACTGCTAGTTTCTGCCTTTACTTCCTTCTTTGCGCTTTTCAATTTTAATTCTTTGTCAAAAGTAGTTGGTAAGCTTTCACGACTTTCAAAACTGGTAGGAGGACTAAAAAATTAAAATAATTTTTATTTCACAATTGATTAATTTTAGTCTTTAAAAAAACATACCTTGGAGCAATGAAAGCTGAAGTTGTTTTGGATGGTGATGGAATGTTATTGCTTAATCCGGAGCTAACTTTCTCCATAGTTTGAGTTGGAAAAGAGAAAGGATTATAAGTAGAGGTTCCACTAAATGGAAAAAGTGGAAATGGTTGAGCCGAAGGAACTTGTGAATTTGTCGTAGCTCCACTGAGATCTGGTGCTCGCATGGCATTGGTTGCAAATGGACTATAACTATTAAATAAACTGTTATATTGATCATCGGCAAATATTCTATAAATTCCAAATTAAAAAAAAACAAAAATAAAATAAACAAAAAATAATAGTATATTTTATAACTTACGGTAGTGGCAATTGTGGGTGGGCCATTGGTTCTCTCTTTGTGACGAATGGTGATGTGGCAAGAAGATTTGACATGTCAGCAGTTGGATAAATAGGCCTTGGACGAAGAAGTGACGCTCTTGCACCTCCACTTTCATTCTTTCGATGTTTTGTAGAAAGGTCAACTGCATCCATACTTAGGTCAAGAGGCTGCTCATCGTCACTGACTAGAGACTGACCAACAGTATTTGGAGAAACGACAGGACGATGAAGCACATTCGTTAAGTTGATTCCATTTTCTGTACGTGGCTTCCTATGTTGGAGTAAGAGACCACCAGACGTCGCATTCTTATGGATTGGAATTGAAGAAGTGGATGATGGACTTCGACTTCCACGGTGGTGATTACTTGATGTTTCAGTTTCAGATTCTGAAGATGAAGATGAGAAAACAACGACTAGGGATCTAATTTGATCTTTCTCAATTTGCCCATGACGATTTCTCAAGTGACGTTCACAATTGGCCTGAAAATATCATAGAAAATTATTAACATTTTCTAAAAAAAAGTTCATTTTTGCTCACTTTTGTTGTGAAAGCAAAACTACACAAACGACATTGGAATGATCTATCACCACTGTGTGATTTCATATGACGTAAAAGTACAGCACGATCCGGTGTTCCAAAATGACAGACACCACATCTATGTTGAAGATGAGGATCACCAGAATCCTCTCTACATTCATTTCGATAACTTCGCATGTCAATACCCTCCTCTTCCCTTTTGTCAGATTTAGATTTGATCGTAGAAGATAAAAGGGTCCGGATATTCGCCAAATCCACTTTCTCCTCTCGATTCCTATTGGCTCGTTCAATCGTACTCTTCTTCTTCTGTCCCTCCTCCTCTTCATCAACGTCAATACGAAGGGATTCATCCTCATCCTCCTCTTCATCTTCTGAAGTAAAATCTCCACTTATAGTTGATTGACTCGGATGATTTGGAAATAATGAATCCAATTTTGAACTCGCTTTCTTAGCACACTTTAATTCAGTGACAATATTTTGAATCATCCCATTTCTGCTCTCTCCGGATTGGACGTATGGTTTCTTATATGGTGGACTATTATTGTTATTATTATTATGAAGTGGGTAAAGTGGCTCCTCTGTCCCATTGTCATCTGCAACACTTTCAACTTCAGAACTAGGTTTATCCACAATCTAAACAAAAGTGAAAACAAAACATATTAAGAAATAAAGTTACTTAAATAATTAGACTTAATAAAAATTATTCATGCAAAAAACCACAAATGTTATGCTCTCTTACTCATAATGCGGATAATCCTCTAACTAACTTATCAATTTACTCATCATCCTTTGCATTGAGCAAATAATAGAAAGGCAAAACCGTAAAAAACTACAATTCACGCCTTAAACAGTGACATGCTGTGAATTAACTTTAAAAAACGCATCTTTCTTCCTTCAACTGGAACCATGAATTTTAATCCGAATTTTTAATTTGAAAAAGACAATCTTCAATTCCCAAACAGATTTTAAAAAGAATTTTTAGCATTATGCTAAAAAATGTCAATTTTATTAATCAATTTTTTTCAACCTGTCTTTAATAAATCTTATTCTTAGAGGAGACACGCCAGTCGCCAATAATAGTAATAACCTCATCTTTCAATAAAACCCTAGCTTTTTTATATTTCCTCATCCCCCTGCTGCTGGTTTGAAAAAGTAATTACGCTGTCGTGAACAGGTACCACACAATGGTACAACGGTCACCCTATACCTGCTAAAAAGCTAAAAAGAGGGGAGATCTCTGTTATTCTTTTGCATGAATCACCACCACATGCTTTCCATGAACAAAAAATTGATCTCCAGAATCCTTTCCTAATAAAAGAAGGGAAGAAAGGTGAGAGATTGAAAGCGAAGCGTGTGTGGGATGAAAAATTTTCACTTCCTATTTTCACAAAGGTGAGAGGAGGCCTATGAAGGGGAAAGCCAAACTAAAGCTGTCTCACAACAATAGATTTTTGGTAGATTTAAAATCTCAACCCTTCCTTTTTAAGATTAATAAAAACCACTCGATAAAATTAAACGAATTGTTATGATAATAATGAAAACTTTCTAAATGAATGATAAAAAGAGCAACATCATGTCACTCTAATCCAACAATAAAAAACTTCTATTGTTGTTGCTAAAAGCTAAAACATAAAGTCATACCTTTGAAATTTGTGTTGGTTTCCTTTTCCTAGCTCCAACTGCTTTAACTCCATTCTGTGGAGGAGTTGTAGAAATAAGATCCATTTCTAACGTTGGTGTTGTTTGTCTTACTCCAGTTTCAGCAGCATGGAAGTGATGCTGATGACCATGTCCAAAATGATTATGAGTCGTGGTGTCAACCACATCCATAGCTGTGACGCTCATGCCTGATTCTTCTACAATTTCTGTTTTCTGATCACCCTTGCTTTCTAATTTTCCTTCCGTTTCCTTTTTCTTCCCTTTCCTCGGAGAGTTTCCGTTTTTTCTTCTTCGTCGCATCCAGCAGGCGTCACCAAGGTCTTGTTACTGTATTTATTTTCAGGGTCATCAGACCAAAGGTTGGTGATGGAGGATACTCGTCATGTACTGTTGCTCAGGATCTTTGTCAGGCACTCAAATAAGGCACTTGAAATCCTTTCCTAGGACAAAAGAGAAATCATTATTAATTTATCATTTAACAATTATCATTACTAAACATTCTAATCAATAAATCTGTCTCTAGATTCTGCCAATCACAACCCTGCTATTACCCCATAAATGCTTAGGATCAATCTCACTCATCATCATCATCATCTCATCTTCAAAAATACAAAAAATAATCATAAAATTCAATCCTCATCTATAAAAGGTCTAGTCCCCTCCTCCCCAATTTAATGGACTCTCAGGAAATTAAATTACGACATCAAATCATTAAAATCATACACTTATCAAATTGCGTTTAGTTTAAAGAGGCTTAGGACTCTGGATCTCAAATTCCAAAGCGAATCTGAGCTCATTGCGAAAAACGAATAAAAAAATCAATTTGTAAGATCGTTTATTTTTACAAAGTAGGGATGATGATGAAGGATGAGATGAGAAAAAAAGAGTGTGACCTTTTCATTTCTTTTGTATAATGAAAATGTCAAACCGAGATACGCTTTCCCGAAGATGAGAAAAGGTCAAAGATCATAATTGTTATGATCGGATCTCTAGTATAATAATTACAGACTCAGCTTTAGTTTTACTATGATACGACTCTGTGTTATGTTATGCTGCTGTATCGTATTGCACTAAATTAAATGAACCGAATGACCGATGAGAACGATGATAAAGTCAAGTACGAAACATAAGTTATAAACCTTTAGTAATAAATATTAACTGATTAGTCAGACTCAACTCAGATCAAATCAAAACCAGGATCATCCAACACATTATTACAATTCGAACAGGAGCATAGTTTCTAATTATGAATTTTATTTTCCTTCATTTTGCCATGAAAAAGTTATATTTGCACAAGGATCCACAAAATCAGAGGATGTGAGTGAGAGAAATGATAGAGATTAGGAATAAAAAGATCATGAGATTTTTCTATATCTTGTCAACCGAGGATGATGAATTGAGTGATGAATCAATTGTTCTACGCTTATCATTAAATGGGGATTTCAAGATGTTCCATTATGCCTCTAATAACTGTCAAACAGATGGACAATCTCGTAACCTCTTCCTCTCATTTCATGATTAACTTTTAAAATGACGACTTTAGCATCTTTTCAATGTCAAAAAGTTTAATCCCTATCAAATCAATAAAAAAAGAAATCAAGAGATTCTGCCTTTCTTCACTAAAAAAAAAGAGTTTGGAAAAGGAGAAAGCAGAAAGCGCTTGCAAAAAAGGAAAATTTCCTTCTATAAAAATATTTCTTATCATTTATAGAATTTTTATTTATTTATTTTTTAAAGAATAATTCCTATCTCTGGTCGTACAGACTCCAAAAGTTTAGATGAAAGTGAAAGATTGTGTGAGTAAAAGTCAGGATATGGGAGGAAAGTTGAAAGAAGAAAGTATGGCGGAAGTCATGCAATCTCTGAATCTTTGAGAATTGGAATGAATAAGAAAAGAAGGGGAAGGGAGGTCTCTACACGACAGAAGATCATCAACTCCCCAAAATCAGGATCTCCTCCAAGCACCAAGCAGAGCTTTTCTTCTCTACAAAGAATGGAGGAGGTGGCAAACACAAGAAGAAGGTTGGCTCCTCTGTAATAGACCTTACTTCCAGGGAAGAAGAAGAAAAACGATCCCGTCCGTTGCCCTTGGTTACTTTTATTCATTCTTCTCAAAGGCTTTTTCCAAGAAAAAAGAAAGCATTCTCTCCCAGGAACAAACGAACCTCCCTCCCATCTCTAGAAAAAAAAAACTCCGACATCATGAATAATTTGGAAGTGAAGAGAAATCTATGTTTGGAACATCGGTTTCCATGGAGAAAGAGACTCAAGCGGATAACGTCGGACTACCTCCAGAAGCGACAAAAGACGACGTTGATTCTCCCATTCACTTACTCACAATACAATCAAGATCTCCATTTTTGGATCTTGTGAAAAAAAGGGGACTCCACCTAATGCTTTCACCTCAAAAAAATAATCGAAGTTTCTCATAAAAACTTCAGACTCAATCTCCATTCTTTCTCCTCCTTTTTCTATTCAATTTCCAATAATTATGAATCTTAAATTTCACCTTCACACTTACTTCATATGCAGTTTAGAAAAAGTAATTACTTCAAGCCTTTTTTAAATTAAGATTTCGAAAAAAATAATCAATCTTAAGAAATAAGGTCACAATATGACTCATCACATTTTCAAGAATTAATGGGATCTTTTTGTCATTTTTGTAAAAATGACTTTGAGTTTGCTATTTTGCCTTCGTTTCGTGTAAATGATTGATGCTAATAATAAACCTTTCCATTCTTCCTCTCTCATCAAAATCAGAATTCCATTTTCTCTTTTCCAAAAACACACCCTCTTCCTATCCACTTTCTCCAACTGTCCTTTCTCGCCTGTCCATCCTCTCTTTCTCTGGAGTGTTATTAGAGAAAAGAGACTTACTTCAATAGAGAAAGTCGGGTATGCCGTGCAGTGGATGTTTTTATAATCCTATCTTACTCTACTCTCCCAGGTTTAGAAAAATCGAAACCGCTTTCTCTCGTTCCATCCCTTCATTACGTATTCAAAAACTCTTCAATTTCTCATCTACCCTGGACTACTTTCTCTCTTTCGTTCTTTTCCTCTGTCTCTTTCTCTCCACTATGGAGAAAGAAAAGAGTACCTCCTCCTCTGTCGTACTCTCTGTCAAATAATGTCCACAAACAGGGTTACCATTTTCATATCAAAAAATGCCAAAAATATTTATATTCATCAAGTTGAAGAATTATTTCATAACATAAATTTTTTATTATATCAAATTTCTAAATCATGGAGAGAGTATTAAATGAGTTGAGTTGATGAAAGAAAACTTTTCTAAAGAAAGTTTCCTACTAAATATGACTTAATCTGACACTTATTGAAGCTATTTAGTCATAAACAACACAGCAATAGCCAAAAATTGAGAATACTGCAATGTATTTCAAGATACATACAAAAATATTAGAAAAAGCCAACCCTGTATTTTGTCGTCCTCTTTTCCCAGAAGCCACAGAAGAGCAGAAGCACACGCAGCTCCGCTGCTGCTGTGTTTTATTACTCCTCAAGAGTTGCTGTTGCTGACTTTCACTTCAAAGGAAAGAAAATTTCTTTCTTGAGGGCAGAGTAAAAGCGGAACGCTACTTTCTACTTTCTCTTTCTCCCAGCTCTCATCCATTATTCAAAATGTCTCCACGAGTAGGAAGAGCTCTTTTTCCCTTTATTTATTATTTTAATATCCTCTTCTCTGTCGGATCGGAATGGAATAGAGCGATGGATTGGATTCTTCTCTTTTATTATTCAAACACCTATCATTTCATCCAATCTTCACAAAAACTATTCGCCATGAACGAATAAAGTTGATGGAGTAATCATAGACAAAAACTATACAAGTTCTAAAAAACATTCTCCAAAAAACTATCATTGATCCAAATATGAATCCTTAAAATCTAGGAAAACGTCACACAAGGGCTTTCCATTATTTGGACTTCTCCACTTACGTTTAATATATTCAATCAGTAATATATCGATGACAATGTTTATTTCGATTTAACCATTAAACTAAATGATGTAAAGATGGACCTTAATCACAGTTAAATCGCAGAACATGGGTGCTAAGAAAGATTGAAAAACAGCACTTTTGTTTTTAAAATATTGAATTAGAAAGATAAAATGGCAGCTGCCATTAAAATTTCCATTGGAAATTTTCTCATCATTAACTGATTCCCCCTGTCTCATCACCTTGGTCAATTGAACCTGCTAAAATAAAGTTCAATATGATTCTCCGAATTTGACGAAGGAAGAATAAGAGAAAGGGGTGAAGATAATCAAAAGAGAAACCTCCCTTACCTAAATATTGATTCATTTTATAAAGGTAAGGGAGTTTGCTTTTAAATTGATGAGCGTCTGTAGAAAAAGGGGATCTTATGGGAACAGGATGTTCCGTGCCGTAGTTTAGAAATTCTAAATCATCGGATGAGGATAGAGGATGATGATGATGATGATTGGAAATTGGATGATGATGATGAGATGAGGGAATAAATGAATCAGGTATGGAATAGATGCGAATCCACGTAGAGAGATCAGGATCTTCATGATCCGAAATTAGGATGATTCATTTAGAGTTTATTTTCATCCTAAACGCAAACTTGTAATAAAATTAAAAGATCTCTAATTCATAAGATGATAATAGGATATAAAATATCATGAATCAAAACATAAGATGAATTTTACGTTTTCCTCACACAGAGTCGAATATTTGAGCATCCTTTTAGTAGTAATCAATATAAACATTTTTAGAATGAAATGAATCGGAGGAGAGAGAGAGAGAGAGCAGGTGAGGTGAGGGGACACGTACACAAACGATCCATAGTCAGTTGGATACATGAAACTTTCCCAATGAAAATATATCTACCTGTCCTTTATCCAGGAAAAAAACCCTAGGAAAAAAAAAGGTGAAACCTAAAAAAAGAAATGAAGCAGGTAGGAAAAGCTCATCATCAATTGTCAATCTTATGTTCGACAAAGTAAAAAAAAAGTCAAGAGCCTAGGCCTAGGAGCGTTGAATTTTTCGTCGAATCTCAAAAATAGAATCTAAAACTTTGAAATCCTTCATAGTTAGTAGATCGATACAGATTCTTTTTTCTACCTGTCCTCTTTACACTAAAATATGAATACCCTATGAAAGGAAGGAAAGTACATGAAGCAGTACACATGCAGTAAAGATAGCCCTTCCACCTGAGTAACCCTACCTTTCCCTCCTTCTTTATGAGAAGAACTTGTGATGCTTCGCAAAGATTTTTAGCAAAGGATTCTCCATGTCAAGTCGAAACGAGATTAAATAATGGATGTCCATCTTATAGAAACGAATCCCATTTGCATGAAAAGATCAACTTAAGGACTACTACTGCATTATCTACGACGAATGAAATGAATACATGACTACATCTTCTTCATTTCCTGTGGATTTGGAAAAAGATAAGGGAATTGAAGAATCCTGTTGATTTCCAGCAGTTTGCCATGATAAATCTTGTATATGTATAACTAATCATCTACCTGGACAAGATAAAAGAAGAGCAGAGCAGATGTACGAGGAGAATAAAATTCAACGTTCTACGCGTTCCGTTCATTGGCCTTCATTTTCAATGACATTTCTTAGAATCCAATCCTTATAAAATTACGACCTATTCTTTAAAATTACTAAAAAATATAAACATACTTTTCCAAGCATTAGCATTTAAGCCTTTCCTTATTGGATAAACATTATTCATTAACTACATTTCTTAAAATACAAAATCCAGATTTCTTGTGATCTAATTCATTTTTCAATTAATGGCGTCTCTGAGTCATTACAAGAGGATTGTTGTGTGTGTAGTTAGGTCTCCTCCATATTGTAAAGAAGTGAAAGGATCCGAAACTCAACAATTGAAATTGAGATGTTGAGATTTATGACCTATTATGTATGATCAAGTATCAATCCCTTTGTGCTCATTGGACTTCTGTTACATAAAATAGCGATAGAGTCTTTTGACGAAGTCAATAGAACAAAAGATTTTCTTCAAGGAAAAATGAGACATCAGACATGACAATTAAAACCGAAGGAATGTAATTATTAATATTCTCGCTCTCTCTTCTTCTTCTTCTAATGGGATTGGATTTATGATTATTATTATTATGAGTTATTGAAATTTTAATAATGTTCAATGCTCCTAAAAATGTTTAAACAATGGATGTTTTTGCATTCATCTTGGTATAAGAAAAATTCTAAAATATGATGAAGAATTCAGATCATTAATTCCTACCAACCACCTCATCTTCATTGTTTCTACTCAAAAATTAAAAGTTAAGAGTTCAATCCTTTTGTTTCTTCAATCATGCTAATACATTACAATACTAGAAATAAAAAACCTAAATCCCAAACTTCTAAATGTGAAATTACGCTTCTGTTGATTAAGTATCTTTATTTGATTAAGTAGCTTACCTTAAAGTTGAAGAAGTTTGATGAATTCGTCAATTGTTTTGATGATTTTAAAAAAATCTTCCTTCTTTGTCTTCGTTTCGTTATCTCCACACTCTTCGAGACGCAAAACCCAACTGAAGAAGAAGAAGAAGAGTTTGGAAAATCTTTCCCTGTTTT
>JAQGCN010000401.1:0-22810 GCA_034699725.1 Friesea truncata
TGCTGATTTGAGCTCCCGGACTGATTAGAACCCTGTTGGTTTGAACCACTAGATTGATTTGACCCTTGTTGGTTTGAACCACTAGATTGATTTGACCCTTGTTGGTTTGAGCCACCTGATTGATTTGAACCCTGTTGATTCGACCCTTGCTGATTTGAGCTCCCGGACTGATTAGAACCCTGTTGGTTTGAACCACTAGATTGATTTGACCCTTGTTGGTTTGAGCCACCTGATTGATTTGAGCTCCCGGACTGATTAGAACCCTGTTGGTTTGAACCACTAGATTGATTTGACCCTTGTTGGTTTGAGCCACCTGATTGATTTGAACCCTGCTGATTTGAACTGCTGGATTGGTTAGAGCCTTGTTGATTTGTACCACTTGACTGATTTGAACCTTGTTGATTGGAGCTACCAGACTGGTTCGAACCACTAGATTGATTTGACCCTTGTTGATTTGAGCTACCAGATTGATTAGAGCCGCTAGACTGATTTGACCCTTGTTGGTTTGAGCTACTGGATTGGTTAGAGCCCTGTTGACTTGAGCCACTAGATTGATTTGAGCCCTGTTGATTCGTTCCACTAGACTGATTTGACCCTTGTTGGTTTGAACCCTGTTGATTTGAGCTACTAGATTGGTTTGAGCCTTGTTGATTTGAACCACTAGATTGATTTGATCCTTGCTGATTTGAGCCACTTGATTGATTTGAACCCTGCTGATTTGAGCTCCCGGACTGGCTTGAACCCTGCTGATTAGAGCCGGTAGATTGATTTGAACCCTGCTGATTAGAGCTGCCGGATTGGTTAGAACCATGTTGATTTGAACCACTAGATTGATTTGAGCCACTGGATTGAGTTGAACCCTGCTGATTTGAGCTGCCGGATTGGTTAGAGCCCTGTTGGTTTGAGCCACTGGATTGATTTGAGCCACCTGATTGGTTAGAGCCCTGTTGATTAGAACTACCGGATTGATTTGAACTGCTGGACTGGTTTGATCCTTGCTGGTTAGAGCTACTGGATTGGTTTGACCCGCTAGACTGACTTGAACCTTGTGAACTAGATCCTTGATTTCCAGATTGAATGTTAGAAGGAGAACCTTGTTGATTCGAACTGCCAGATTGACTGGAACTTTGTTGGCTGGAGCTACCAGATTGGTTTGAGCTACTTGATTGATTGGACCCTTGTGACGACGAACCTTGATTTTGTTGGCCAGACTGAATGCCAGAGGGCGATTGATTATCACCAGTGTCAACTTCGTTGTCAGTTGGAAATCTATCGTTCGGCTTGTAACATTTTGATTTCTTATCTATTGCATATGCGAAGTTACATGTCACCAAGTAGGCGTCGTATACTGTATCAGGCCCACACGTGAACTCGTATTTTGTGTACGTGCCACCCATGTCCACACAGCGATAGAATTTTCGACAATCATTAGAATCAGGATAGAATCCTTCTTGAGTACATGTGAATTGAGATGACATGGAATTCTCAGGTATTGTTGGACCATTTCCACTTGGGGTTGGATTTTGGTTATTTTCTCCGTTTGGAGGGTAAGTTCCTGTCTGACCTCCAGGTGGATATTCATTTCCACTAGATGGTGGTCTTTGATTGCTTCCACTTCCATTTTGATCCTCCTGTCCTGGTGGGCCCCATCCATTAGATGGAGGCCTCATACTGCCTACACCACCATTCTGATTGGAAGGATTCCCATTGGACGGATTTCCAGTTGAAGGTGGCATCTGATTGCTTTCACCTCCATTTTGATTGGATGGATATCCTCCAGTTCCTGTGTTTGGTGGGCGTTGGTCAGTATTTCCTACTCCTTGAGGTCCCGCATTGTAGCATTTGGAATTTGGGTTAACAGCATTAGGATAATTACATGTTGGAGTTTCTTCATCAAAAACTAAGTTTTCTCCACAAGCGAATTCGTATTGGACAAATTTTCCTTCATAATTTACGCATCTGTAAAATTTATTACAATCATCTTTGTTGGCAAAAAATCCTTCTCGTGTACAAGTGAATTTTGACTGCGAACTGCTGGATTGGCTAGAACTTGAGCTACTGCTTTGACTTGAGCTACTGCTTTGGTTTGAGCTACTGCTTTGACTTGAACTGCTACTTTGATTTTGGGATGAACTACTTTGGTTCGATCCACTTGAAGTTGATCCAGTTGTCTCTTTATCACAAGGTCGTTCACCTTTCCAACACTCTGGCTTTGGATTGACTTCTGATTCGTAATTGCAATTGCTTATTTTTGGGTCGAAAATTGTTCCAGGAGGACATTCAAAAAAATACTTCCGGAAGCCATTTCCTTCTTCAACACATCTAAACAACAAGTAACAGTCAATTTTTTTTTCACAGAATAGTACCACATCTTGTTTTGTGTTTTAGTAGCTATAAATAATAACCTGTAAAAATTTCTACAATCTTCCTTGCTTCCGTAGTATCCAGGCTCACTACAATCAGAATTTAAACGGAGTTCTTTAGTGGATCTCATACGAATTGCTTTTGCTAAAAACAATAAAAAAAACTGTGTATTAGGAAGGCGTTTGTTTTCGACTTGTTTAATATTTTTGGGATAAAGCCTTGAGGGTTTGTAATAAATCTGTTTGTTTTGTTTAAGTGTTAATTGCAAATGTCGTAAAAGTTATATAATTTAAATAAGAAAACATTGAAAATGGACCCGTTAGAATGTTGAGTTTGTATGGGTTCTATAACCGTTTAAGGAGTTTATTTTTAATTAAATAAAACCAATGAGTTTACAGGTCCTCCTGATTTATTTGTTTCAACAAAAGAAATGTCTTACGTAAAATATTTCCATTTGGCACTTTTTCAGCTCCTGAGGTCAACGTCAGTGTAAAAGCAAGGAGGATGAAGAAGAACGGGATCCCAATCCCACCTGTAAAACAAAAGGAAAGGTTCGTGCAAAAATTTCCAATGATCTAAAAGCTACATTGGAATCCTCATAATTCATTGTTAATAGGCTTGTTAGCATTTATTAGTGTTTAAATATGGTAATGAGAATCTTATTATGAACATTTAGTTTCTATTGTGATTTCTTCAATCGAACCCCTTGTTGTGAACTACGACAGATTAAGTTAAAACAATGCTACGAGAAGACAAAAACGACTAAAAAAGATAATGCAAAAAACACTCAGAAAAAAACGCCATTAATTAAAACATTTTGGCACTTGCTTTTTGATACTCCCAAGAGGTCAAATTCCGACTGAATGAAAGTAAAAGGTTTCAACCGTGCGAGACGAAATTATCATTTATATTATTACAATTTAATGATTTTGAAGTGAAAATAAAAGTTGTAAAAAGAATTTTGTATGAAGAAAACGGCTAGAGCGGAAAAAGTTTTCGCACGCCTTGACTCCACAAACAAACAAAATATATCCATTTATGTGATGTATTGTTTTAGGAAATGGGTCCTTTGTTTAAACTCTTGTCTCCTGAAATGGATTTTAAACAATTAGCAAATTGTTAATGAAGGGATGGAGAAGGAAGGTCAAGAGAAGTCGTTGAACTTGTTTTTTCTCATATGTATGGATTATGGATCTGTTGACCATTTCCCTTTCTCTGTTGCTTACTTATAACAATCTTTCTGACTTCGTCACATAAACAGCATAAAAATGTTAGGATAAACCAGTTGGGTCAACAACACCAAACAGAACTGCAAACTTTGATTACTTGTTTGTTCGACAATGGTAAATCAGATTAGGTTTTTCTCCATCATCAGAAGAAGTCGTGGAATGGGACACGCACGGGTGAGCAGGTGAAAAATTCACACCATGACACTAATACCTAAAACTTGCATTTTTATTTGCAAAGTTGTTTTTGCACATTAGTCCCACTTTCTTTATTTTTGAACTCCAGTCTTCATTATTATTAGTATTAAGTAAAGAACAGGATGCAATCGATCTCTATCTGTGGATATTTCCTGTTTTTAAACTTATATGTCAATTTTATACAAAAAAAATATTTCTCAGTTTAACACCTCACTATGTTATTTGCATTTAATGTTTGAGGATGTAGAAATAATAAATTTCCAATAATAAAACATGTATGGAGAAATGGACATTTTCTACAACTTGTACAAGGTTATGTTAAGAATAATGTTTCAAAATTGAAAGGATCACGTTTTCTCCTTTTATGGGGTTGACACTAATTTGAAAGGGTCTTAACAGGTGCACTGTTGGAATTTAGCTACTTGACAATGAAACGAATAACCCGTTGGATTGGACTATGTGACAAGTCGATGATAAGGAATTTGATTAATGGTTGCAAAAATTAATTGTCCCTGCTACAGATTATAAGAACAACTACTCAGAAAAATTTATTTAAATTGGCTAAACAAACATTGTCCAATACAAGGTGTACCTTTTTTTAAAAGAAACTTGCAAAAAATTTACCACCCCCTGCTGTTATATACTGTGCGATTCTTCGAGATTTTGCTCAAAGATTAAGTTGTACTTCTCAAGAAATTGAATTAAATTGCATGAAGGTAGATAAAGTTTAGTAAATGTGAGAGGAGGCGTGGCTGTGGTTTATAATTGGGATACATTAAAAGCACGAATACAAAATGCTCCCGTATTTTATCATGTCATGTCTTCATTTTA
This sequence comes from Friesea truncata, assembly GCA_034699725.1. NCBI lineage: Eukaryota > Metazoa > Arthropoda > Collembola > Poduromorpha > Neanuridae > Friesea > Friesea truncata. The sequence continues at coordinate 4,620 of JAQGCN010000401.1, forward strand.
TGATAACACGCTTTTTTGCACTTTACTTTCATCCCCGGGTTTTAGTCACGCTTACATGCAAAAAAGGTATTATTCAACATGGAGTCGTGTATTGGAAATTTAATGTTAAAAAATATTTGATTTACATTGTTACATTGACAAATTTATTTTCATGATGAAGGGAAATAATGAATGCTTAATGGATAAAATTCTTTTTTATGCAAATGTGAACAAAATTGATTTGATTACAAATATTATAAAACCGCATGGTTTTGAATGAATTAATTCTTTGGAAATTTGTATATAACTGGTTTGAGGTAATTTCATTATTGAAGGTTGTAATAATTGAAGTATAAGTTCCTCTTTACTATATTTTTCTTACTCCTTAATTCATGGGGGTGTAATGAATTTAGCTATTAAGCAATTTAATGGATAGCAATTCTTTCTTACCCATCTTGAAAGAAAATTGAGAGATTTCCTGTATTTGGAATTTAATATCCTTAAATCCGAATTCTTAAGAAGTCCTACACGATTGAGATCTTAGTTAAGACTGGATGGAAAAATGTTCATAGTCCATTAAAAACAATTTTTGAGTTTAACATTTTTTAACATCAGGAAAGCAGCAAATTTTTTGCAAACCCTGTTTGCAAATAAGGAATTTGCAATACCCCCGAAGAAAGAAGAAATAAAGTCCGCATGGGAAATCATCAGGCCACTTACCTTGCCCAAGAGAGAAAACTTAGGGTGTCCCACACTCAAAAAGCAACAATATAAACTTAAGTTTAAATTCCATTGTCATCCCCGTACATATACGTAAGTAGTGGGTGTGTGGTACCTGATTCCCATCAACAAAAAAAAAGATGAAGATCAACTTACAGATCTTGATTAATTTGAACCCTAAGATTTTGAATCTACTAATGAAAAGGACAACTCTTACATCATCTGCTTCTCTTAACTGTAAAATTAAATTCAAGTTTTTATTTTTCCTCATTCCTTTCCTTTCATCTCAACAAGAATTAAATTAATAGAGAGTCAGTAAATAATAATTAAAATCCATACACTTCTGAATAATTAGTATTGGTATTGGCAATTATTATTTTTCAATTTACTTTCCTAAAATTCCAATAATGAAAGATGCATACATACACAACAACACACACCTTAACTTTTGACGTCTTAAAAGGATAAAGATGAAAATAATGAAAAGTTTATATACCCACGACGCGTTTTTGACACTCCATTTGCACCCATCACTTATCCTTATCACACATATCACTGACCATTTTATGGTCATTGCCCAATAATAAAACCGGAATCAAATCTCAATCACTGATACTGATTTAATACGCCTCTTACTTTTTCCTTATTAATATTATCTTAAATATGTTTTCCCTGTAATTAAAAGGAGGATATTCTATTTGTGTAGGAGGGGCATAAGATAAAGTTGTGTGGAGGTGGTATGGCTGTTATGAACTTTAAATAATATTTTTTGATAGACAACTTAATAAAAATTTCATTGGGTTTTATGAGAAAATAAATGATTGACAAGGAAAGTTTCGCAAGTATTACAAGTTGTGTCAGCAACCTTATATAAAGATGATGATTTTTGACAAGTGGAATTTTTTACATGTTGAAAAAATAGCAGAATATGAATTTATTTTGCGAATTTTTATGGAAATAAAGTCATTCAGTGTTGATTAAAATTATGAAATTGATTTAATGAGTTTATTTACTAGTAAATATTAGTATTTTTGATTATATTCGTTTAATTAGATATAAGAATTTTTAAATTCAAGCGAAGAATAAACGGGAGGTGGTTGAGAATCTTCAACTTGAGCAGTAACGTATTCAACTTTCGAACATTTGAGTGCTTCCTCAAAATCTGGTGGTGGTTTATAATCTTCGACGTAATCTGCAGAAAGATTATCAATACCTGAAACAAATATTAAAGACAATCATAAATATTGCAAATTTTTAAACAATATTTTTATGATTATAAATTATTGGCGATTTATTTAATTTGCCCAATTCTCTAACTATAGACCCGTCGGTTTATGTAAAAAAAACAATAATCACTGAATTTAGACCTGTTTATTATTGCAGTGATACTGGATATTGATAAGTTAAGAAGCGATATGATAAATTATTAACTTACCACTCGTGTTTGTTACAGCGGGCCTCTTGCAAAAGCAAAATACGAAAAAGGTTGCACAACCAGCTACAAGAAAAAACGCAAGACAGATTCCAATTCCAAATACAAACATGACACTAGATATGAAAATTGATAATTAATTAGTTAATATTTCAAAATCAGACATACTTAAAGATATTTACTAGAATGCGTTCCAATCTCCAATTTGAAAGCATCCATAAGTAGTAACACATAATTCTGTCGTTGAAGATGTTGAATATGTGATTGAGGTAGCTTCTGATATAACTGAAGTTGCAAAAGTTGTAGAATCTGTAAAATCTGTAGGTGGCATATTGTATACTTAAATTCACTTTAAAGCAACAATTGTAAAAATTTATATGAATAAGAGTAGGAGTATAAATTGGTTCTACACGGAAGCTTACTGCTTACAATTATGCGTATAAAAGTTCTAAATTGTTCGAATGTTATCTAAACTAATCCTCATACCTCATCAGTATCAGTTAGTGATGACAATTTAAAAAAACCTAAGATAACAAGTTTATTATTAACATTCGTATCCTTTGTTTTTATATTCTTTATTTATCTGTAATTAAATTTTTATCTGGAATATTCTAAAATTAAAAAAAAAAGTAAGTCGTACTTTGTGATTGGATATCAGTAAAAAGAATCAAAGAGAAAAGAAAGAAAAACTAACTTTCTTTTTGTTCTTTAGTTTTTGTTTTGGCATGGCATGTGGTAGCGGTGGTGAAATTGCCGTTGGGAATAAAGAGGGTAGCTGGAGAGGATTGCTCAGCTTTCACTTCAATTTGGAGAGTCCTTCTCCAGAATGAAATGAAGATTGAAGTGATGGTCCCATTTGGACTCTCTAGAATTTCAGTCAATATTTTAACTGATGGTCCAAAAGGAACGACGACTTGAGAAAGAATTGTAATTCCCATGTGATACATTTCCAAAGACACCGAACACAAACCCAATGAAGTTCAATCTTTTCATGGAATGATTGACTTTTCAAAAAGAGAACATGGAAGATCTCTTTTGTCAGATAGAAATCTTTTGTGGATTTTTATTTTGTCCTTAAACAGAATGTAATCTGTAGAATTCGTATTAGTCTGTTGAAGGATGAAAATGGAATCCATTGTACAATTTACATTGCAATTATTGAAAAGAATATGTTGAACGATACACTAATTTTGAAAACTATGATTTTGTATATACATTTTACATTCCTCTTTCTATTTCATTTTAATTTATATTTCGATAATGAAAGAAGGGGAAAAAGGAAAGATGGAGAGACGTGCGTGGTAATGTGAAACAGCGTTTAAAATCATATTAGACCAAAGCGTGCTAAGTATTTTCATCACCGGAGATGAAGTAATAAGCTTTCTCATCGGAAGTGGGAAATTTCTAAAGGAAAGTGAAATTCGGCTCCTCTAATGAGCCATTTTAGGTCTCTGAAGACAAATGGAAGGGATTGGCTTTAGAAAAGGGAGTTTGGTTAGAAAGAGATGAAGCTCATTTGGAAAGTATGGGATTCAATTGAGTTGGAATTTAGACTATTTCACTCATTTCCTTCTCCCTGTGTGTCGTAATTGAGTTGTGTACATGAAGAAGGCTTTCACTTTCACTATATTCCACTTTTACTTTTCCACTAGCTCTAATCATTCTAGAAGCTGAACCATTGGTTTGGAACGAAGTGATGCTGCCTCAGTGCTCAATTAAGGGGAGAAAAATTTAAGTAGGGGAGAATCTCACTCTGTCGATAAGGAGATCAACCTCAGCAGTAGCTGTGTGTAATGGGAGATTGGATTTTGGTAATGTGACCCACGGTGTTTAGCCGAATATTGTTATTCCCCTTGAGGGTCTCTTCCCCTCTCTTGTAATAATGAATCTCAAAAGAATGGAAAAGGAGGGGAAAGTACTCTTGGGAAAAGGAATGAATTCATGCTTGACGACCTCCACAACGCAACGCTTCCTCTTCAAAGACACTTCACTCCCTTTTCTTTCTTTCTTTCTTTCTTTCTCATCAACTTAGGAAAAAGAAGAAGGGGAGGGAGTTAGTAACAACGGAGGGGAGAAAAGTCCTTTTTCATTCTGATTCCCCTTCCTTGTTATGGTTTTTAATCACTTTCTCAATGATACTTACGAACGAAGGAAGGATGATTTTTTTAGTTTCCCACTTGAAAAGAAAAGATCCCTCATGTTCTGGAAATTAAGAAAATGAAACTTCCCCTCTATTCATTCAACCGGAAACACTCCAATTATCACTCTTTTTCCGCCAAAAATCATATCTATTATGCAAAAAGTAAAATCGAACAGAAATCAGTAATAGATGATCAAACTAATGAATTTTAAATAAATTTCTCACAAATGGATTTGAGATTAATAATTCATAAAAGTAAAAAACATATCCTAAATATTTCCGAAATTACTAAAGCATCAAAATTAACCAAAGTGTGTTTAAATAAGTAATCATAAATATAAAAGTTGCAAAAGGTCATTTTTTGATTGCTTCGGGTTATGACAGTAAAGTTTACTTTTATGTAAGGAAAAACTTAGAGTGAAAGCGAAGGGGAAAAGAAAGAGGCGACAGGTTGAGGTTTTTTTTTTTACTCTTTTTCTTCGTTGTGTTAAGTTGAGCGAGATGCGGTTTTTCATTCAGTTTAGATTTATTACACAACTGAACACAAAAGGCAACCATTGGAAATTTTTTTCAATACTTTCTTTTTTCTTCTTTTTGACAATTAATTTCCTTGAAAACTTAAAAATAAAACCAATCTGGCATAAGTTAGTCCAGTTCTGCAATCTTGGTTACAAAGTTCTGTGTAAGTGTAAGAAAAAGTAATAATGTTGTAATGAACTTAAATGTTTTCCTTTCGTATAAAAAACTAGTGGAACATTCGTTTGATTTGACAATGATCAAAAAAATTAATAGGGTTTCACATAGATGTGAGGGGAAAACGATAGAAACAAGGATCACTTTTTCACTTCGAATGGAATTATTATTAGAGGATTAGGGCTAAAAGCTTAGAAAGAAGGGGAAGTGTGGGATAAAACGAGTGAATAGAATAGGTTATAAGAATGAATGAAATGTCCATTGAGAACACCGGGATGAATACATCCATATCAAACACCAAGATATCTATTGTTAAGTTACCCAATCTCAATCCATTTCATCTATCATGTTTCTTTCCTTCCATCCCTCCCTTCTGTAGAAAGAAAAAATATAGTAAAAGCAAACCTGCAAAGTCAAAAAAGAATTCTCATCCCTGAAAAATTTAAAGGGACCTCCTATTATTAAAATGAATAACAAAAGATCCACTCAACCTGAGTCTCTTTTCCCCTTTTTTATTTTCATTTGTGATTCTAAATAAGGGAGCCCTTAAAAGTAACAATGTAATATTCTGTTCTCATTGCTGAAAATAATTACTCCTTCCTAAGGACGACGACGGGGGGTTGGTAGAGGAATAAAATCATAGGACTTTTAAGAGGGCCATCAAAAACCATAAAGCAGAGGAGCATATGGCATTAATTAGGGTGAAAGTGTATCTGAGTGAAAAGTTAGATGTTAAAGGGTCTGTATTTGGTGGTGGTGGTAGTGAATTAGATGAATGAAGTGGATAAATCCCACCAACTGGGAGGGTGAAGTTTTATTCCTCGTTAGGAGTGTGTAACGGACGACACGACACGCGTCAGTTCAAACTTTGAATTAATAATTCTAATCTTAGGAAGATTAATTGGGTACTTCCCTATCCAATTCTTTCTTCTTGACTCTTTCCTTCCTTCCGCTACAATGAAATTACCACTACTTTCCATTAACTTTCTATGAAAATTTTTATACCGTGAAGATAAATTCTATAATTAAGATGCTTAAAAGCAACTATTTTTAATATGTTTTTTAAAAAGAAAATAAACGATCGAAAAAATATAATATCCCTCTTAATGTAATTTTCAGAAATACTTTTTATTCTTTAAAGAACTTTTCTCTGTCACTTATTATTATACTACAAAGGAAAAAGAAAATTCTCATTGCGTTGTTGGAAGGACTTACACTATACTGGAAGAAAAAAAGAAAGGAAGATGACAGTTAAAGAAGTTTTCTGAGTAAAGAAGTCTTTTTCGAATGCAAATGGAATTTTCTCTTCAAAAGAAAAAAAAAGAAAGAAAAGAAAAAGAAATGAGGGAAAGAAGAAGGGGTTAATTTTTTCTCCACACTTGACTAAGCACTTCAATGACTTTCTCTCTTCTTTTCTAGTTTTTATAAGTAGGAAATGGCGTAGTAAGAGAGAGAGAAAGCAGCGAGCGGATGGGAGCGACAAGACGTCTGAGAAAGACGAAAGACTTGTCCTGAATTCTTTTCCCAATTTACATTATTCACATGGATTCAAATGAGGGCCTGAAGCTCTTGAGCCTATTCAAAGTGAAAGTGGAGAAAAGGACTTCTTAATGCATGAGCTACTGTGCTGTGTCTGCCTTGCTAAAAAATCATGGTGAATGCAGATCAAAATTTCCTTATAACCTAAACCTTCCTTAACTCCGTCGCTTGCTTGCTTGTTAAGATCTAAAAAAGCTCTTCAGTCTTCAAATAAAGATGCAAAGAAGAAGAAAAAATCCTCTTCAACTTTAATCAAACTTTTTTTTTTAAAGAACGAGAATGTTTATTTGATTTTAAAATTCGAATCCTAACTAACTTTCTTCTTCTTGTGGTCTTTTGATCTTCGGGGCGTGATATTAAAAGCATGGGATTTTAATCATCATTCAACTATTAATTTTTAATGAAAAATATTCTAATTTCAATCTTATTAAATTAAAATAATGTTAACTAAATAATCTAAACTCAAATCATTTAATCATTTTTGTTGAATTTCAAGTGTTACTTACTTATTAATTAGTATGAAGGATTTTCTTTTATTTCTGTTTGATTTAATTAAATTTTTTTACTTCGAGTTAAATACATACGTCCAAAAACAGTCTTTTTATCAAAATCAATTCGTGGTTTCTTCTTTTTAGCCAATTCAACCATTGTTCGTTGAGGATGAAGACTTGGACTCTGCAATATTTCTCTTGCTTTAGCAATTTCTTCCAAAATAATTTCAACTCTACGTGGATGATGTCTTGCAAGAATTCCACATAATCTATCCACCTTCTGAATTACTGCTTTCCTTTGAAACATATTTGCTGATCGAGCTGTTGTTTTGCTTTTAAGAAATGGTGAATTTCGTAATTGGATTTCCGTATTGATAGAACGATCAACTTTTTTATTCGATGTTGCATAATGAAGCCGAAATGTAAATGGATTGTATGTCTTGTAAAATCGAAAAATCACAATATACATTTGTATAAAATCCACTGGTGTCCTCCAATAAATATATGAAACGAATTTACGTTGAATTGGACTGTGAAAACGAGTTTGAAAGTATGCATCCACAAATACTGAAGAAAAAATGATGTTAATTCGTAATAATTTGTTCAAGAAAAAAATAAATAAAAAACTTACGTAAAGCGATCAGCAAAATTTGAGAAGTCATCCAAAATAATGCCATTTCAGAAGTATCTCTGTGTCTGGTGTATAGAAGTGCAATACAGAAGAAACCATGAATACAATGAGCAGCAACGAGTAAAACTCTGGAAATATTTAGTAAATAACCGCAATTGTAGAGTTTGAACAGAAAGATGTATTCCAATTGCATTTTCCAACCAAGCATTGTATAGACATCAAAACTTGCAAGAACAAAATCAAAAATTGATACCAATGCAATCAATACTCTTGTAATGAATTGAAGTTTATCAATACAAGCTTCAGTTCTTGTCATTTCATCCCGATCTAAATTAGGATCCAATCCAAGTGAAATAAAATGAGTTCTTTTCGTAATTATTCTTTGTTTCCTGATACAACATGAAATTGTTTCTTCAGGATCTTCAAAATCATCAAGCATGTACAAGAGTTCAGTAATTTTAGCTTCTGATCGTGATCTTTCCAAGAGTGTTAATTTTCTATTATATATTTTGGAACGATTTGAGTATTCCGATTCTTTGATTAGAACATTCTTGAGTTCTTCGTCAAGTGCAGATACACTAATATGACGAAGTTGATCGAATTGATTGCTACTTGCAAAATCTGAAGGGACTGTCTTTCGACTTCCGGTGTATTTTGACATTTTATTCATGATTGATTGAGATTACAGAAATACTATTGCGATCACTCGCTGACGGTGTCGCTTAATCACAATCAAGCGACGATTTAATCAAGTATTGAATATTTTATTCAAAACAAACACACAGAATTATTATAAACACTCTCATCATCATCACTATGGTGAGACTGAATGTTTTTTTTTAATTAATTTTACATTAAATTAAATTGAAAATGTTATCATATCGTCTACTTAAACACAAGTGATTTTATTTCCTTAAATTTTAGAACAAAATTCACTAGAATCCTTCCTTTCCCGGTGGCAAAGAAGATCCTAGGATTGATTCGTCGTTTTTCCCCTCTTTTGTTTGTAGTCGATGCTTAATCTCTGCAAAAGGTATAATTAAGTTGCACATTTCCCCCCGTTCTTTCAATGATTCGTTGACCAATCAATTATTACGAGTAGCAACACCTTACTGCACCAGATTCCAGTAGTTTGAAGTGAAAAAAACCATGTTATAGAATCTGTTAACCACCGCTCTGCCCGTTGTTGTTTCTCATTCCTTGATTTCTTCGACGATTTTGATAACGTGTAATACGATCCAAGAAAACGTCTAGAATTTAACAAAATAAAAAAGTAGTACAATTGTTACATTTTATGCAAGTATAAACATGACTCACGATTTGATTTACAAGATGCAATTGGTTTAAAATCTCGGACCATCTCAACTCCAGAATCTAACAATGACTTGTTTCCAGTTAAATAAATAACACGATAACTGTCACGAGCATCTTTAAAATATCGTCCGTTTGTCTTATTTTTTGTTTCACCGTGGCGAATGTAGTTGCACGTCTCAAGTGTATCGTAAAATTCCCTGTCATAATCAATTCATATTAATAATGAAAAATAAATATTTTCTCAATGTAACTTACAAGGATTCTTTTGTATGTATTCTAGGATAGTCTGTGCTATTTATGGGAAGTTTTTCATGTTTAGCCATAAGCCGAATATTTGCTTTAGAAAGATATCGTTCCAACCAACGATTTAAGATTCGAGCAATTTTACAACCTTCTTCATGATTATCCTTCATATCGTCCAGAGCACGAGTTACTAAAACATTTAAAAAAAAATTATTCTATTATCTTTATTTTTTATTAAATAAAAATAAACTCACCAGAATATGGAAAAACAAGGACAAATCTTTTTTGAAGAGCCAATTTTTGAATAATTCTAAGATATTTTAGAACAGCAGGAAGGTCAAAGACGAGATACACTCTCTCATCATAGGTGCTCCTTCGTATGGCTTGATTGCGACGACGACGCCTATTCTTTGCAAAGACAGTTTCATCGTCAAGACCCAGAAGTTTTGCTTCCTAATAAACAATGTTAAAATTATGTTAGTAGAAAAGAAGAATATAAACAAATTCTGTAATCCAGAGGTGAAAAAAGTAACGATAGCTTGCAGCGATCCCGCTGTCTCTGCTGTTTCTAAATTGCTATTTTTGTCAATGTTTGTTTTAAGAATAAGTTCGAACCTTTGATTTGCTTAATCTGCGATTAAATTTTTCTAACTGAAGCTTTCGCATGTGTTTCTTGTATTCTTCAACCGATGGAACAAGGAATGTTTTATCAGATCGAATTACTGCAAACTCCTCAGTCCCAACAAGCCACTGTCCAAATTCGAAAATACGTCCAATTCGTGTCACAATCTGAAATAAAAAATGATTAAATATAATTCGACTTTTTAAAAGTCCATCCCTTATTAAAATTTTAAACTTTTTGGAAATGCACAATAAATTATTGTTCATTTCTTAAGAAAAACTTTTCACATGAAAAAAGATTATTTAAAAAAGAAGTTTTGCTAAACGAGAATTTTGTTAAGAGAACTTTAACAAAATTCTGATTTTATGCTAAAAACGTCATGTTATATCATCATACCTCATTATTTTTCGTTAAAGGCTTCGATTCAATGTCCTTCATAACAGGTTCAAATAGTGGCCACCCAGCCATAACCACATCTTCAGGCAATTCTAATAAAAATGGATTGGTGTTAAGTTTTCCATCGACAACATTCTTCCAATCTTTGATAAGCTTTGCTTCAACTTCATTAGCCAAATTTTTGCTTTCGTAATCCAAATTGGATTTATTATTCCAATTGTGCTTTAGTGCAACACTCCAGTTTGTTGACTCAAGCATATTCAAGAGTTGACAAAAACGATCCAAAACTTCTTTTTCAGTTGTTGCAGCAAAAGCATTCCGAACAGGCACATAACATTTTAGCCAGCGCATAAACGGAAGAACAGCAACAAGGATTGGCTCTATTTCACTCCAACATTCCTCCAGTCCAATCAAGTCTAATACTTTCTTCATCTTTAATTTGTCGTTTTTGCCTTTTGATTTATCCGTTGTAGCATCATCTGAGCTTTGGGATAATTTTAGTTCTGCAGCTTTACGATCCAAATCCACATCAGCTTGATAAGATAGATCAGACAGTTCGGAAGTTCCATTTTTGCTCGCTTTATCCTCATCAGATGTTGATTCCGATTCACTGTCGCTTGAGTCACTTTCTGTCTCCTCTTCACTCGAGGAATCGCTGGATTCTGTTTCAGATGACGCATTACCTATTTATTGAAGAGAATTTAGAATATTTAAATAGATTAAATTATTTGAATTTAACCTTCACTATCACTCTCATTGTTATCCCAATCATCTTCTTCTTCAGAGCAAAGGTAAGCAAGAACATCATCTTTTCTAGTACGACGACGAGGGAGCACGCGTCTACGACTGAAATATTCATCTTTTTGCACAACAACTTCGATAGTAGAAGCCATATCATCCTTAGCATCTGGTGGAAGAGATGATGGTGTTGAAGATGACTGTGGCGGATCGCACTCTTCAATTGCTGGTAGATCTTCTACTTCAACTAACTTGCTCTTTTCTGCTAGTATTTGAAAGAGTCTATCCATTAAGTGAACAAAAATTCCGATGGAAAAACAAACAGCAGAAGATGTATTTAGAGAAGCTGGATAAAAAGAAGAACATTAACAAACTTTCCTAATTCCAAATCCAAACAATCAATTATGTCAAACACCTTACCTTGGGTTAGTAGATGCCACACAGTCATGATACAAATACTCATAACATGAAATAAAAAGCCTTCATCTAAAAGTTTAACTCCACTTTTCAATAAAATGATAAAACTTCCCACAGCATCTCCGCAGGCCTAAGAAATCAAATAAGAGCCATGTAAATGGTTAACTTTTTTTTTACTTAAACAGAGACATCAATCCCACTCATAAGAACGAAAGTGTCGTAGTAAAAATTATCGGTTTTCACCTATCACCCTAAAATTACCTTTTCGAATTTTGTCAAGTGTGTCGATTCGCCAAAAAATTGATTTAAAATTCCAATCAAATGATGAGTGAAGGTATCAACTGGTTTCCAATCGAAACTTGCTGGTAATCTGGCAAAATATACAAGTTGTGTATCCAATAACCGTCGTAAGTTAAGTAAAGCTCCTTGACATGGAGTTTTAGACACAAGGCTAACAAAATAAAGATGCATTAGTTATATCAAGAGTCAATAAAATGTTCATAAATTTAGGACATACCTGTACAAAAAGTAGTATACAGAATCCAATCCGCCATTTTCTTTAAGATTCAAATTCCCAAGTTGATTATGAGCCATTCCTGAATCTCGATTTAGAAGAAAAGCCTAAATAATAAAAGTATTTATGATTGAGTTACACGTTGATTGGACATATGTTACAACTTACTTGTGTGTAATAATCCTGAGCTTGATCGCTATAATTGTGAAAAAGTTTTTCTTCTTCCTTTGAATAAAGATCTGAAAGATAACGCCAGAGATCTCCAATGTTTAGTAAGAAAATGTAGAGAATGTCGATCAACCATTTTTGTTTAGCTTCCGCAGGTACTAACAAATGAACTTTGGGTTATTTATAAATGTAAGAAATATTAAATCATTTCATAACAATTGCTTACCGATTTTAAATCGCTGGATCATAGATTGTGGAAGAATATTATCAATTCCATTAGGTTGAATACGAAGTTTCAAATTCATAAATTCAGGAACATCTTCTTGTAGTTTCATCATAAGAAGGCTTAGCTGACCAATTCCACTTAGGATATGCTGTTTAACGTATGCTTTTTCAATCAATGTCCAATCCCCTTTCTAAAGAATGAGAATAATACTTAAATGAATACTCAAAGTAATTTTAAAAATGGACCTTACCTTTCTCAAACGTTTGGCTTTAGATACAACATCATAAAACACAAATCGCCACAGTTTGTCTCTAGCATACGCACCATTTGTCTCTGGAGAATCAAGTAACAAATTCTTGCAGTGTTCCCCCATTTTATCCCGTCTTGAAATCAATTCTGAACAGAAGAGCGATTCTACTGTTACACATTTTGACGTTACGTATTCTAACTGCTTTCCAAGCTCTTGAATGGATCTGAAAGATACAAGAAATGTTAAAAAATAAGACAAGAGAACATGTTAATGCTAAACATACTTCATGGTCTTTTCAGTTTTATCTTTTGCAGCTTGATTAGCTTCTCCCATTCCTCCTCCGACAGCTTCTGAAGCTAATTCCTGAACATCTGAGCTCGTTACTGAAATCAAAATAGAACAGATGAATTAAGGAACTTATACGACATAATGTTTTCATTTATTGCTTACCATTTGTCTGTGGATCCATTCTTTTTATTCTTATTTATTGATTGATTTACCAACTGTAAGTGTAGTAATTGAGCTATTTATTGTAGTAATGCTTATTTTGAATATCCATACTTTAACTCAAATTACAATTAATTGAGTTAAAGCATACGATTTTAATTACAAAGTGAATTATAGAATTTAATACCGTTACCAAAAAATTAATTGAATTAATCACACAAAATTATAACTTTAAATAAAAACGTTTCTTTTTTCCTTTCATAACTTCTTGCTTGCGTAATAAACTTATTATTTAAATAAAACAACCAATAAATTCACTTCATTTTCGTCAACAATTTTTCTTTTGTTTCCATGAAATTAACACAAAAATCTTAGAATACTTATTTCTTGTTTCAGTTATGGGCATTCTTACTTTTGTGTTTATAAAATTAACATAAATAAAATTATGAAATATTAATCTTGCAATAATAATTTATCAACAATATAAATTAAGATTTTGTTGCAAAAAGTTAACATCCAGTACAGTAGTTTAGTTAAACAAAACCATTCAGCATCTTCGTCAAGTATTATGAATCATGCATCCATTATTTATTATAACGGTTGCTATTTTTATAGTCAGTATGAAATACGTGAACTATAATTGAATTTTAAAATATATGCACTATATACTAGGGAAAATATTTAATTAACAATAATGAATATTATTAAAATATAATTTTATTTTTATAATTTATATTTGCCCATTTCTGCAGTAATTTTAAGTGGGAAGAGTTAAATAAGGAAGTTAATTTTTCTATGCTGAATGCTGACTGGATAACCCTGAGTCCAAAAATTAATTATGACGTAATCACCTCAAACTTTGTCCCTCTTATCGTCATTAACCAATCACTGAAAAGTTGATTAATTTCTGCTGTAATTAAACATTATCATCATCTCTGGTTAAAATCTGGTTTCTCTTTTTTTTTATTAAAATTATAAAAAGTTATAAAAATGCTTCTTCTTGAGATACAAAATGAATTACAAAATCACAGCATATACAGCCAAATTCTTAACTATCGTCGCCCATATCCTCCTGACTGTTGTCCACCGCCATAACCTCCCTGTTGCTGGCCTTGTTCCACAAAATTAGCTACTAGGATACCCCGATCCACTTTCCCTAATTGAATACGGCCACCCGATGGAGCACCATAACCCGAAGATGGAGCACCATAACTTGAAGATGGAGCACCATATGAAGACTGTGGGGCAGAGTATCCACCTTGATTTTCTTGTTGATTCAAAATATCTGTAATTCTGTCAATAAGAGCTTGATCTACAATTGATCCTGGAATTTGTCCTTCATCTCCACTGTCGTATGAACTTCCTGCCCCACCTCCGCCTCCTCCGTATCCTCCAGATACTGGGGGTTCGCAGAAGGCTGAGGAAATAAAAAGTGCAAAAATAATCTGAAAAATAAAATAAAATGAATAAAAATATTTATTATTTTTATAGAATATATTTCAAATGTTTCCTTACAGCTTTGTACATTTTTAAGATTCCAATCACTTACTGAACCGATTAAGTCCCTTTTCTTATGCTTTATATACTTTTTACTTAGGAGAATGAAACAGAAAGGAATGACGCCATGTCAGATATGCCTTTAAGATGGATTTGGATGCTTAAGAACCCTGCTTAATTGTTTAACGAAACAATTTTACCTTCAGTTGTTAGAAAAAAAGTCTATTTAACACGAAAGGAAAATTAAGCCACCCAACTGAGGCCACTTTATTTTTGTGGTGGGTGACAGACAACAAAAATTATCATTGAAATCATCTTAACTCAATGCAATGTAAGAAAAAGGAAATGATCCTTATTCACGAAATGACAATGAGGTACATGTGCCAATTGTTAATTTGTGTGGTGGAGGAAAGTGTATTATAAGTAAGCGTAACTACACGATTCTTAAATTAAAGAGACTTTGAAAACTCATCATCGCTCAAGTTTGTATATAATTTATTTGGGGATGATGATGTTGCAAGTGAGGAATTTTAAATCAAATGGATTTGGAAATAGTGCATTTTAAGTTAAAGAAAGGCATTATTTCTTTTATTCGTAGATTTGTACTACATAAAAATAATATGCCGGTATTCAACATGTTGAGTTTTGGGTTGTTAATTGTTGAAATAAAATTGGCAATCCACTAAGGAAATGATTGCTTTTCATGCTCTTGCGTAATCCGTTATATAACAATCAATATTTTCTGTCATTACGACAAAAAGTAGTTCAAATTAATTCCTTTAGTATTGCCAATTTGTTATCAGTTATCGTTAAGAAGACAACGACGAGCTTATATCCAATGAAGGATAAACGTTCATCAAAAAATTAACCAGACGAATGTAAAAACATATTTTAATTTTATGCTTCTTAGTTTAGTAATTTTTTAGTAATATTTTTCTTGTTTCTTTTCAGGGAAAGCCTTAATATGATGGAAGTTTTGATTTAGCAATTATTGTGATTTTTGCGTTTAAAGAACCTAATCAGTAATTTCTCTCAGTCAACAATATTTACTAAATTGAAAGATTTTAAATGTATGTAACAATTCTTTTTTACGATGTTTTGATAAATTAAATTTAACACTGATTAGAATCATTTAATTATCATACTAATTTAAAACTGCGCATTGTTGTCGTTTATATTCTAATATTTATTAGCAAAAGTGAGTATTTTTCCTTTCTATTAAATTAAGTAGAATTTTTATTAAAAACTATGTTTTGCAAGCGTCGAGGAAACCCAAAGTCGCAATTTCCGAATTTGTCAACAGGAATTGCAAAACTTATCATTCAAACTTCACTCGGTTATTGAGTACTTTAATAAGACTAAAAATTAATGACAACTATTGGTGAAATCTAGAGTAAAATCTGTCCAAGCTTTTTATTAAATTGTGCTGTAAACTGATTATGTTTCATAACACACGTGACAAATAATTCCCTCAAAACATTATTAAGTGGGCTAAAATTAGATTGAGAGTTTAAATATAAATTGGGTCGAAGTACCAATTCGCTGTCAGAATCAATTGTTTATTCATCGTTGCATTCCAAAATAGTCAAAGTACCCTTCTGCCAAAAGTTTATTTTATATTCAATTTAGCTAAACTGTGACATCTCAGCTTTCAAAATGAACGAAGCGGCCATAGAACCAGCGAGTCGTCCTGTAAGTTGTATTGCATCACTGATTTAGTTAATTTTTATTATATTTCAAAATCACAGATGTATCTTGAATTTTGGAAAAAATTAAATTCAAAAAAACGCAGCGTGGATTTAAGAAATGATGAAATAAAGACTACAAGGCCATCAATATCTCCAAGCACCAGTTCAGAATCAGAACACGTTCATGGCGAATCTGACCGACGCGTTTCAAAGGATTCAATTTACAAACAACAAATTGGAGGAATTGGTCGCCGAAACAGTCGCGATTCGTTTGGAGCCTTGGTTTGGTTATAAAGTATTTGGGAGGCTTGTCAAATTGATAATTTAAATTGAATGTATGAGACACTAAGTTATTTTTTTATGTTGTAAGTTTAATACATTCCTCAAACCAATACTAAATAAATATTACCTTAAAGTTTGTAAAATACATCAAGACGACATCATAATGCTGCAAAATTCAAACTGTCATTATGAAAATTTCATTAAGAAGTTTAATAATAATTCATGATTTATTATTCTATTGTAAATTTAAATATTAACAATTTAGAAGTATTGTTGATTAATTTAAGTATTTAATATTTCATTCTAAGGAAAAGTTAAAGTTAAAAGTAAAAACCTTATATTGAACTCTCCTAAACGCGAATTCGGGCTAATAAATCCATGCCAAAATTTTTTTTATGAAAAAATCCATTTCATGAAGAGAAGTCTTTAAAAATCCTTTTAAATTTTCAGCAAGTCAAAATTTTCAGCAAGGAATTTTCGATTAAAAATCCACAGCAACCGCCCCGCAGGGCTGATTTAGCTCAAAATTCTTAGAATCATTTGAGAAAATCCATGCCATAATTTTTAAATGAAAAATCCATTCTTTGAAGAGGATTCTCTTAAAAAAATCCATGCAATAAATCTTTTTATGAAAACATCCACTCCATGAAGAGGATTCATTTAAAAAATCCGCGTCATAATTTTTTTATGAAAAAATCTATTCTAAATGAAGGGAATTCTGTTAAAAAATCCATTTCAAAATTTTCAGCAAAGAATTTTTGAATTAAAATCCGCAGTAACCGCAGGGCCGATTTCGCTCAAAATCAATAAAGCTGGAAATCAGGCTCAAGATTTTTAAAATCATCATCAAACAAATTATGGCTTAATTTTTTTAATGAAAAAATCCTTGAAGAAGAAGATTCTTTTAAAAAATCCCTGCAACAAATCTATTTATGAAAACTTTATTAAACAACCCACCCCAGTAGCCCGACTTCGGGTTTAATGAATGGATTTGATAAAACTCTTGCAATGGATTTTTTGGAGAAAAAATAAATTAATTTTTTGAGTGCATTTTTTCATTTTTGGAATAGATTTTCTAATTTTCCTCAAATTAGGTTTTTTTCGCTGCTTAGCAAGGGCTCGACCGATTCTGCGTACAAAATCAATAGGCTTCTTACTCTTGACCCAATTGACATTCATGCCAAGTTTGGTTAAAATCCACTCGCTAAAAAGTTATCGTGTCTATGGATGGACGGACAGGATGATTCTATGAGCTTAAATCCTTGAGAAACTCCAGAAGTTGGAATTCAGAGGACTTCGAATTTATTCGGAAACATAAGTCTTGTTGTTCAATTGCAAGAGAAGATTTTGGAATTGCAAAAAAATAATTGCTCATTTCCAATTTTTTAAATTCACAAGTAAAGCATGGACTTTTAGCTCTTCTTCAGGCTTATATTTTCATCTTAAAAGATTCAACAGTTGACTGTAAAGTTACAGTATGCTCATGCTCTTATAAAAATATTCATGTCATACTTTCATGTATCCAATATTAAATATTAAATTTGCAGTCGTTTTCATTTCAAAAACATCTAAATTTTGAACAATTGGATGGGATATGTAGGGCTCTCCACGGGCCAGCCCGCAGGGCTAAACGGGCCGGGCCGGGCTGGGCCGAACCGGGCTGAGGATTTCTGGCTCGGCGGGCCGGGCCGAAGGAGGTTGTTACGGGCCGGGCCGGGCTCTGGCTCAGCCCGCAGGGCCAACGGGCTGAATTTTTCTTCGTAA
>JAQGCN010000402.1:0-22804 GCA_034699725.1 Friesea truncata
ATTCCGCGGATAATGAGCAATCCCCGGATTACTCTGAGAGTAATGGACGAATTTCGGACCTACGCATACCAGCCTAAGAGGAACTGCCAAAGCGATGACTCTTCTCCTAAAATACTGTACTGGATCTAAGCTCCCAATCCCAAATAAGAGAAATCTTAAGAATCCTAATCTCAAGCGAAGAGATGGGAACAATGGGACTGGAAATAACGGCCTCATTTCATTAGAAGAATAAAAACCTCGCGTTGGGTAGGAAATAATCTATATCTCCTCTCAAAAACTTAATGTCTAAAACTGTGTCTATAAATTCTGGAAGATGGTCTCAAATTTATCTGCATATTTCCATTCCATTCATTTCCTTCCCCCTTTCTCCAAAAGGAAAGTTCTCATGAACTTTCCATTGTTCGTCTCTCTTCAAGAGTACCGGATGACATTTTCTCCTCCTGCAAAAAAAATATACTCTTATTAAATTTGAGAAATGTGAACCATATCATTATGTTCGATTAATTAACGCAAAAAGCTTAACATTACTTATTTTTTCACTTTCAAAATTTGCAGACAGATTTTCACAAGTAACTTCGGCGTAACTTTAACTTGAACTGTGTTTGAGGTCACCTTGTTACGCCTTGACCTGCTGTTGGTATATACGCAACACTTGTTAATATTGTTTCTTTTGAACCTGCAAGTGAAGCTGCACGCATGTTGCGTGTAAATTTTTTAGATAAGAATTTTTGATTAAGCTAAAAATGCTGCATTTTCTTCCTTTGGATATTTCATTCCGCGGATGCGAATTTGGGGTTAATTATCTGTTTATAATAGTTTTAAGGTCAACCACATCTCCTCTGTTTGTCTCAAAGCTTCATTTCCTTCCGTGACATCAACTTTCCAAAGTTTAATGTATATTACAAATACGAACTATAAGATGCGTGTTTTGGCAAAATGTTATTCCAGTAATTAAAAATTTTCATGCAGAATTGCAAAAGACGTGTTGGAAAATTGTTCGGAATAAAAAAGAAATTGTATCCAATTCCAAAGTAGGTAAATATACAATATTTCGTGCAGAGGAGATTAGCTGTAAAGTTATGAAATGAATGAAAAAAGAAATACGCCATTTTTAAGTCTCAAGTTTCAAGATCCAGTGAGGCTTCCCTAAACTGATTTTGTTTTGAAACAGGTTTTAGAGTAAAGAGGGAGTGGAAGAAATGCTTTCAAAATGATGTATAGAGTTATTATTTTTTATTGGACATCTTAGAACCTTAATGTACCACCGTAGTTGAATTTGAAGTCGAACTTGTGAAGTATAGGAAGGAAGGCAAGGGCGAGGCTGGAGTGAATGTTCTAAGGTTTTGAGCTCAGGTCCACTGGGACACGAAGAGGGCACATACAGACATCCATCCTGTGTTTGCTAGCGCTGGTGCTTCCTAGCACACTCTTCGTGATGGTGGTGGTGGTGGTGGGGGAAGGAAGGAAATAAAAACTTAAAAGAAAACTATGGGATCCTACAAAAGTTCTTAGCTTTCTTCTTGGAGTTTCGCCAGGGAAGGTTTTAAGCGTTAGGAGCGTAATGCTGGATTTAAGTTTGTTTGTATCAAATAGTCTTATCTTCCCTTGACTTGTCTCCCGCACTCACTTTAATGCTGATGCTTCCAGAAACCATAGAACAAACCGAAGAAGCGGCTCTTTTCTTAAATCTAGGAAAATGAAAACAGGGTTAAAGACACGAAAAAATATAATGAGGACGTCTGTATTTGTCTCGAACTGTATAGTTTATCATCCCTATTTTACGTTAAAAAAGCATCTGTAAAAATTCTCACCACAAATCATATATTAAAATTCTTAACGGTTTATTCAAACACACTTCCTTGTTTTTTTTTATTTTCTTTGTAATTTTTTTAAAATCTGTATAACTGAAATTGAGTTTAATTTCAGTATTTCTACAAGGTTTATTTTTGAGCTGAGAAGTTCATGAATCTGCATATTTATTTCTCCTGGTTTAAATCAGACCGGAAGTTGCAATTGTAGCTCTACCATCCCATGATCATATCTAACCATCCCCAATGATAAACTTCAGGAGGGTGATTTCCTTCCTGATGATGACAAATTCAATTTGTTAGATTTGACTATTGGAAGTATAAACTAGGGTGCGAACAGTTTAAATAGTCAGAAGGAAGTTTCTAACCAACTACGAGTTGAGTTACACAATAGACCGGATTTTGAAGAGAGAAAAAATAAAAGCGTCAGCACCAACCAACTTCTTGTTGAAAAGGAATCCTGGAAAAGTTTTGTGGGATGGAGCTCAAGTATTTTTCGGGAAGGTTGTTAGGTTTTCGGGAGACCATTTGTCTTGAGTCTCCTGCTTGACTCTAGCCTCAATGCACACGGACTTAATATGTGTGAAGTGAGAAATTGGCTAATTTTCTACTCGTTTATCTCTTTTTCTTTGTTTGTCTCCTGAAAATAAAAGGAAACGAAATGAAGTGTTTGGGCGTGTGCTTAAGAAACCGTATGGAAGCTTCAGAATTAGAAGTACATACTTCTGAAGTAAAAAAAAAATACAAAGAAAGTAAATATGTCCAGGATTTTCTCAAAGCCTTTTAACTAAAAAATATAACCCTCCACTGACACCTTATGAGAACACCACTGCCAAAATTATGTACCGAGTAAATTTTCACCAAATAAATCTCTGCAACCGTCCTCAGCACGCACACGGCGTGAGATAATTTTTCCATGATTTCTCTTCCCCCATTGAATCTATGAACGTCAGTCGCAGCTGCAGATGAAGAACCACTTCAGTGCTAATTGATTTTATTAAATCCTGTCCAGGTTCGCTGAACACCAGGATCCCTTTTCCTATTCATTTCATTCCTTCCGTCGTCCTCTTCAAAAATAATGTGTTAATTTCTTTTATATTTCACCATATATACATGCTTTAAGAAAAAATTTTAACTGAGAGTAAAAGATAAAATTGTTTTTAAAAAATTTAAGAGTAAAGGCTTTAAGAAATGGAGTCACTTGTTAAACTCTTGTGAGTCCGTCCGAAAGCAAGGAAGGAACAAAGAGCTTAGAGTTCTTTGATCCCTAGGATTATCATTTGAATCCTGCATTTACTCCTTCAAAAAGTTCTTCTGGAACATAAGTTTTTAGTGTGTCATAATTCATTCATGAACCAATTACGAGAGACGTTTGGGGAACCCATTTAGTACGAAAGTTATCATAAATTAAAGGCACGAATTAAACTATTTTCATTGGAATTCTTGAGATTTTATAACGCAATTTGGAACCTTTGATTTCAACAAACAAAGTTTTTTGCCAAATTCTTATCACATCGTCATTCTTTAAAAAATAGTTTAAGAGACTGTTGTGGTTTGAATAAAAGTTTGTTAGTATGTTATTTTTCTTGTTTGGAAGCCGAGAAAGGATGGATGCTTTTTATAAAAACGATGGATGAAAGGTGAGGAGGAAGGTACGCCCTTCCCTTTTGTTGTCTTCTCATGATGACATGCCAATTCAGCAAACATGATGGGTTCTCATCGCGTAGTTTCAGTTCAGATGGTCCAAACTTAGAAACTTGTGTATAGAGCTCTCTAAAGTACACAATTTAGACATAGTTGTAAAATTTAACTATCACATAGTTTGATCCAGGCGTCAAACGTTTGATCCATGGGGACATACTAGGAATAAGGTAGGTGTGTCGATTAAACTAAAAAAACTCCAGTCCACTTAACTTTTTCACGCATCACGACGTCAATTATATTCCAAGTTGAATATGAATTAATAATTTCTCAACCTTATATTATCTACTTTGACCCTTTCTTCATTATTTGAGAAATTTTCTGAAATAATACTAAAACCAATTCTTAGTAAGCTACATTAAATTTAAGATATGAAATATAAGGTTTGTTGTTAACGAGCTGTGATTGGTTGCACTTGATAATAATGCGGAAGGGTGATAGTTTGATGGATGCTGTGCTGTAAGCGAGAAGTCCTATTAGTAGCACATGGAGGATTTATTAGTTGAAAGTGGTTGATGGAACTTGCGTAGTTTATCCTTTAGAATTCAAGTGTCGTTTCATCCTCTTTTGAATGAATAAATCAGTAGTATGTTGATATGGAATCATTATTTTATATGTAACTAACTGTGTGTAGCTACGAGAAGTAATGATACTCAGACACACATAATTGAAAAAGATATAATGTTGTAAAAGGAAAAAGGGGAAAGTTGAGTGAAAGTAATGAAAGAAAGTTCTAATCATACAATTTACTTATACCTTACCTATGGATGAGAATTTCCCCTCTTAAGATTAACTCATCTGAGATTTTTGGAAAGGGAAAAAGAAAGATGATGAATTGAGTGGAAGAAAGATTTGGGTTTGAGGAGAAAGTAACATGGTAAAGTTTGGGAGTAAAATATGACAAAAGTCGAAGTAGTAAGGAGTCTTTTTCCATGAATTACAAGCAAAAGCTTTTAAATCCCGTGTGAAACAAGGGAAGCTTTTGTTTTCCCCGTGTCTCTTGTCTCCTGCCGAGTTGAAGAAGAGAAAGTAAAAGTACTGAATGCATTTTCATATTCCTTACTTTCAACACTCCATCCAATATTCATGCAATCCCTTTGGTCAACAAACCCCAAGAAAAAGTTTCCATCCATTCACTCACTTCCAATTTATTAGTTATACAACCCCTAGAATTAAATTTACTTTTTTCTTTCAAGCTTTTTCCCATTGTTTCTTTTTCAATTTTATACATTCAACGACGGATTTAAGCAAGTTTTCTTCTATTGTTTTGTTTACTCCAGGGACTCCCATTCATAAAATCACAACAGACGTACAATTCCCACTGAAATTTTTAAGTACAAAACAAATATTCATGCATTACAAAGTTATAAAAAAAACTCACGTTCCTCATTTCCATTTGTACTCATGCAAAAATGCACTTAAACAAAATACGAATTTGAAGCTTTTAACTTTTGTTCAATTAATCTTACAAGATTCAGGTTAATAACTGCTTGGAGAAAAAATTCATATCTTTTCCTTTAAAACCACTCTGTTTGAAGTTGAAACAGAAACTTTTCCATATTTTTTTAAAATTCCTATTTAGATATGTAATAGAACTGTTTTATACAGGAGGATTGATATAAGTCTTAAAACGATACCAAATATTAGACTGATATTTTGAATACAATTTTATAACGTACATATTTTGCATTATGTATTTTGTAAGATAAACATGATGTGTGGGAGAGTTATTGTTAGATAATGCATGAGTCCAAATATGATTAAATGATTTCCAATGCCTTGTATATCTTCAATTGTTTCCCCAATAATATGTTTGACATACCTGAGTTATATTCATCCTTCTGTCAGTTCCATTTGGATTTGATTGGGAACAGGAGTACTCTCCAATTTCCATCATGCTGAGAAACCTTATTGATTTCAATCGAAGATTATAAGGAGTTCATGATGAGAAAAAGCCAAAGGGCACCATCAATCTTTCTGATCAAGGATTAAGAGAGATTGGATAATTGAGTAGGATTCTAAACAAGGCATGATCTAAGTATTCTTCTTATACAAAAATTCATGATGTATTTAAGGAAAAAGATATCTACTATTAGAAGAATTCATGAGGAAAAAGGAGTTAATGAGTTATTATGGAATAGTGGAAGATTAATTACTCTTTGCTTTTGGGAATCGTGGAGGATGAGTGAAGGAACGTGGAATTAAAGTCCTGTTCTTGATCTTCATTTAGAATCCTTTTCTCTGACAATGGAGCCTGGGCTATGCCTCTCGTCTGATGCTGCTCTTCCATTTTTAAAAGCCTCCATTCATAAGATGAGCGACGAGTAGTAGACAAGCACAAAGGATCCTTCCTAATAGTAATTGTATGTAAAGTTTCTAACTTTTCCGTCTTCAAGTTTTATAAAACATTGCATTTATAAGAGCAACTAATAATAAAGCCGACAGATGTGTCTTAGCGTCGATCCATCATCGCTTTTCTGCCCTATACTGACTCTTCTACCCAACATCGCTAGTTGTCTTACAGCATTTGTATAATCCTAGTCTCCATTTTCTCATTTACAATTACATGAAAAACCTTATGAACTTTTGACGGTGGTGGAATATTAGTTAGACGGTTTTCTTCTTTTCTGGAGAATAAAAATGGATCTCAGGTGGTACTCATCCTTTCGATTGTAAGACTCGGCGTGTTGGGAAAGAACATCTTCCTATCCCAATTAATTGTGATGTTCCTGACTCTAACAAGAGACTAGATTTTGGGTTGATTCCTACAGGGAAGATGGGAAATGAAATAAGGCCCATTTCTAGGAAAAAAATAGGAATTGTACTATAAGTGTCTTTTTTTCTTTTAGAACAAATAAATATCAAACTTCGTTTAATGACACCTGTGCCCGTTTTTTTTAGAAGATGTGAATTCCTACAAGATTCCGCAACAAGATATTGCGACTGCAAACTCAAAGCTATCTCATCCTTTATCACAAAACTAAAGCTAAAATAATATGTCATTTTTATGGGATAAAGTTTACTCAAAGATGTTTCCAATAATCATCTTTGAAATTTTTCTGTTGGAAAGTGACTTCATTTGGTAGATTTCTCTTACAACATTTTTCTGTTTTTAGCTTTCTCTTTCTTGTAACAACATGATGACTTATGACACTGCAAATACTAATTAAATTAATAAGGAGGAAGTTTACCTTAAAATGGAATATAAATTCATAAATTGTTCTACAGCGTTGAGCATCCTAGTTAGCATCTTATACACTTATTTTTTCAAGTAAAAGCTAGTATGAGGACGGACGTAATGAGTTTTATGTTATTTGTAAGTAGAATACATACATCAATCTTTTTTGGAGTGAGTAGGGACGGACAATTGTGAATGGAGTTCCTTTGGGAATTAGTTACATAAAAATGTTTCCTTTTAAAGTGGACCCGATAAAAAGAAGGAAAAGTCTTTGGCTTCTTTTTATGTGTGGATTCTTTACAAAAGGAAGATATCTACAATTGAGATGTGTCTTGTCTATTTTCTTTTTATTCCAAGTTTTTATCCTATTCATTCTTCTAACCAGAATTCTACCCAATAGACTTTCTTGTCCCTAGAGTAGATTTCTTCCAAGTTGGAAGTGACTACTACTGCTGTGGGGCTTCATTTTAAAAATTCTTCAATTTCTCTCCTCCCTGTTGTTCTCAATATTGAATTACGTCCTTCGGTTTTGTTTTCATCACGAATAGACTTTCTTTTTGTCACTCTCAACAAAGTCCTGACCAGAATACAATTTACTAAATTGAAGCTTGTATTGAAATAACCCCAGAATTTATAGGAATCCCACCCTACGTTTGACCAATAACAAAAAAGAGAAAGTTTGATTTTCTTTCTTTTCTTTCTTCTCTTCCATCATCATCAGCTCCAACAACAACGCTTGGTTTATTTCAAAACGGCAAAAAAAGTTACTTTTTCAGTCGTATACTTAAAAGAAATGGCTTTCTTTTTCAATTTTCTGAAACTGCTTAAATTTTATTTTTATAATCATTTTCTCAATAAATCAAATTATAAAAAAAATTTGTGTAAAATCGTAGAGTTTTGACTTGTCTTGTTTAAAATTAACTAAATTTGTGATTATGCGTTTTTCTTGTTTTAACGCGTGTTACCCGTTAAAAATTTTACGATAGTTTTTGCGCATTATCCCATTTATTCTTTTGGCAAAGAATCATTATCCGTGGATGATGTTCCTGTGCACACATACATGATGTTGTATAACATCTTCTACTTCCTTACCTTCCTTCCTCAGTCAGTAAAACTCTTAAGAATTGTAGTTAGTAAGGTAGAAGTGATAAATTCACTAGTTCAAATAGAGAGAGGGAGTACGACTACGATTACGGCGTATCTCGTTCCATTAACATCTTCTGCTTAGCCAAGCAGGATCTCCGATTCTCGGTTCTTCTTGAGACGTCATGAAGAATCGGAGGAGTGATGATAGGGAAGTGGGCACCATTAGACAAAGAAAGAACGCCAGGAGTCCCTGGTCCTAATTGCTCAAAAGCTTCTTAAATAAGTCCTTCTCCATCAATTCATGATGAAGAGATTTGGTCGTGTTGATCTGAAACGATTTAAGTCTCTACGTGCTAGATATAAAGATTGGAGGAATTAAAATCTAAGATTTATTCATCTGCAAATAGATGATGGGGACGAAGAGAGAAGGGAAGAAGGGGGCTAAAAGTAGCCGATTGCTTTAATTCTCATTGAATAATGTTCATTCCAAAAGGTTCTATCCACATTTTATTCCTCCTCATTTAATCCGTCCTTTGTCCTTAAAATTTATAACACAAAAAAACCTAGATCTGTAATTTTTGGACATCTGCATCTCCGTTCTATCTTCTAACTACTACACACGGTGTGTCTATGAATTATTTTTTCTAAATCATATACGAGAAAAACGTCAGGTTTGAAAGTTTCTTTTTGGAGAGGATGATATTTATGAAGATTGTATTTTAAGAGCCCGTATTTCCAAAACGGACTCAAGATTTTTACTCGTTGCATGCAAGAAACAATCTTGTAGATCACATTAGTTAAAAAATATACCATGGGAAGAAGGAATATAAGTAAGTGGTATTAGAAGCTTGCTTGGAAGATTTCCTTCGTCTAATTGAGAGGATGGATTGTAGTTTAAGATATAAAAGGGGTTTATTTGTTGTTGGTTGGTAGCTCCAAACATGTAAAAGTCTTTGTTTAAATAAGAAAATGTACATTTCCTATTCGGGATTTTTCTTGGAGGCCTTCCGAAGTTACCCATTGTTCAAGATGAAATTCATGTCTTGATCGTGATTGAACTACTGATAGGTACCTCAACGAATATGAACCCCATCATTACACTTGTCTTCATAATCTTATATTCTTACAAATAGCAATGACAGGGAGTTTAAATTTTCATCCTATATTTATATTGCTAACCATTTCCTGGTTAAGTAAATATTCCAAAGATATAAGTTAGAATGAATAGTTTGAAGTTTTCTCATAATAATAATAATAATTTCTCTTAGAATAGACTCCATGGAATAAGATTAAGGAAACATTGAAATATATTTTATTCCAGGAGTTTGGCAACGACGATTAAACTTTTCGTTATTTTCATTTTCTAAAGTCGTTTGCTTTTGTTACAAACAAAAGCTTCTTGGTTTCAAAAGGTTTCTGGGTGGGATTATAAGAAGATTTGAAATCCAAAAGTCAATGGGACTTCGGTGGTTCTTTATGGAAAGAACCCGCTTCATCCTCTAATCCTACCAACCCAAATTATGGCCCTGTGGAGTCCTTTTCTATGAATGAATAATTAGAAACCCAAAAGAGACACTCACTCCTGCCTTAATTTTCCAATATCCTGCTTTATGTCGACAGTTATTTCCTCATTGTTCTCTTTTCCTAGAGACAATTGTTTCATTTTAGTTCCTTAATATACGAAATTGGTCCAAAGTTCCACTAAACCAAGAGTTACTAACCGCGAAATCTTCCTAACTTTCTCTGTCTTTCTCCATTTGGAGTAATGAGCCGATTTGGTCACTTTCACCCAAGATGAAAGTAATGGACTTTAGATGGAGAAACATAGCTTTTTTCTCACTTTCTCTTTTATTAGAGACCATTGGTCAGAGTTAAGCTCTGGAATATCCGAAATTGACGTTTTGGTCAGACTCCGATGAAGTTAAGTTCAAATGAAAGAGAAACGGGTAAAAGTCACAATTTTCATTAAATGTTACTCAGAGGAGAAAAAAAGACTATTTTATGGGAAAAACTAGTAGTGAATTAGGATTTTCAGAGTTCAATTAATGCTAAGTTTTTTTTGTGGTCTGAGCTAAGTAAGAAAGAAAGAGATTAAGGTTTTAAAAGTCCACTGTATTTCTACACCTTCTTCTTTCATACTTTCTTCTTCCGAGTTAAGTTTAATTTCTTTTGTTAAGAAATAAAGAGCTAAACCATGTACTACTTCTAGGTTGCGTGTGATAAAAGTCTTACAGTATACCCATTTTCTGCTTCATTACTGGCTTCTTTAGTTCATCCCATTCCAGACTACTGGATTATGAACCTGATTCCGTGTTATACTCCGTTCTTTAAATCCAATCCCAGTTTTATTAAATTCAAGGAATAAGACGTAGTTTAATTTCAAAGCTCCTTCATTAAATTACTTCCTTTCTTACTTTAAGTTGAAAAACAAAAACAATGATTTTAATCCAAATATTCTTTTTAACTTTTTCAGACGACTGAATAACAACCGGCTTCGGAGTCTTCCTGATCTTCTATTCGCCAACAGTCCAAGTTTGAACAAACTGTAAGTAAAAAAATGAAACCTTTCAAAAATATTATTTATATTTAAATAGGAAATACGGGTGTCAGCTTTTTAAAATATTTCGTGATCCCTTAATCATGCTTAGCCCACACTCTGTGTTACTTTTTGAAGGTACGTTTGACGTTCATTGGCTACAGATCTTGATGATATTCTTGAAAAAAAATATATAAAAAGTTGCAGATGATTTTATACTTTTATTTCCAGTACAATGTCATGCCTTTTGGTTTATTCTTTAAACCAGATAAGGAAAAAATATGATAAAACCTGCTGTCCATTCAATTGTCTCATGCATTGTTTATTAGAATTGTATTTTCTCCGTGACATTCTCAAGGTGAAAGGAAGTCAGAGCTAATGCGTAGTGACATTCGGAGCGCGTGTATAGCAAAGTAACAAGTAAAACAAGGGAGAATATGACATTACATGACCCTTTTCGGTAGAAATATCATGGAGTGTGTGGGTGTGTTTCGATCTAAGAAAGATAAGACTGGACATTACAATGCGAGAATTATGTTTATACTTTCTTTCACTAATAATAAAAATCCTTGAAGAAAACTTTTTTCCTTCAGAGTTTTAATGGAAGTATTGTGAAATTGATTAAGTTTAACAATACACAGTACTTTTAGGCTTAAAATTTTGTGAAAAGAAGTTTATGAAAAAAATACTGTGCGAGGAAGGATAAGGTGTGGGATTTTAAAGATGGGATAATAAATTCTATTCATGCAGAAAAATCACATTTCATTTATCACCCTTAAATCTACACATGAATTTTTAAAGATCCAATATTATTAATTCCATTATTCTGCTAACTTAGAAGGAACTTCTGTATATGAATGCTAATTTATCAATAATTCAACTCACGAGATGGAAAACCTCTTTTGCACAAGGTGGGATTTAATTACGTTGGAATCCTGATCAATTCATCAACACAAGAGTCCAGGAATAGGCGGATTGCAATAAATTTTTGCATAGAATGGACACTTGTCAATTCATAACTTGGCCTTCGTATTCATTCAGTTATATAACCACATTACATTGTTTCCTTTAAAAGTTACTTTTTAAGAATGTTATGCAATCACCATAATTTTATTTGTTTTGCAATGATGAAGTGAAGA
This sequence comes from Friesea truncata, assembly GCA_034699725.1. NCBI lineage: Eukaryota > Metazoa > Arthropoda > Collembola > Poduromorpha > Neanuridae > Friesea > Friesea truncata. The sequence continues at coordinate 11,449 of JAQGCN010000402.1, forward strand.
GACCCTCCTCATGTTTCCTTTCATTCATAATAAAGAAATACAGAGAGTTATTCATGATTTTATTCAATCTGGAAGTGAAGTTTATTCATGTAAGGGTGGAATCCTTACGTAAATCTTTCTTATGATTTACGTTAAGGACCTCCAATGAAAAACACAGTACAGCCGCTGTCGTCATCCTTCGTATTCAACGTATATTTTTATATCTCTGCGAGGAGCAGTCTTAAGGATTCCCTTTTATGTGAACTTGTCATGCCAGCAAACCAGGATCTTACCATCTTATCGTAAAAATATTCCCTCATTTGTCCTTCTTTGGAGTATATTTTCCTAAACAAAGGAAAAATTTTCTTTTGATTTCCTTAAACTCAATCTCTTGTTTCTATTTTCTTTATTCGAGTTTTTCATTCAAGTTTTTTTTGAATTTTTATACACTTTTTATAACTAAATACGCCAGTTATTTTGCTAATACAAAGCAAGATTCTGAATATAATTGAGTGCCAATGCCAATAATTGAATTAATAGAATTATTTTCATATTTCGTAAACGATAAATAACTCGTTCTTTGATTTAATTTTAAGTATAAAAGGGTCAAGGGTTAGCCTTTACTATTATTATTATTTAAGATAAGTTGAGGCATATATTTATGATAATTTATTTAACAAACTCATCAATTTGTTTTCAGAGATGTGCCACACCTATCAAAATATTTGAATCAAGTTGAGTAATTTTGACTTATCCACGCCTTCCGTGATTGGACTAAGGGAAATTATAATAGGAAAAATCCCGAGTGGATTTTTAAAGTCATTGCGTGATGTGTTCCATAAAATAATATTTTATAAGTCATCTTTCCTTAAGGCTCAGGATACCTGTTATAGACTAGATTGAAAAAGGTGTGTTGGATTTTCAATTGTATTTTTTATTCCTTAGTTTTTTCTTCTTGTTACATCTCATCTTTATTTAGGATCATCAAGTAAACAAGATCAAAAGAAGATATGGAATTAGGCTCGAGGAAATCCAGCAATTAAGTAATTGGTATTCAGAATGAGACTCCCCCAACCTTAATACAATATGCTAAGATTACAATGTATAAAAAAGACCCGGCGGAATGGGATTTCGGATTTATTTCATTTAATCCATATACGTGTGTTTTGTATCTTAATTATTGCAGAGTAACATATTTGGTTGATATTTTTACTTTTATGAAAGATAATTTTTTGGTGAAAGATAATGAAAATGATGTTAGTGTGTTACAAATTGCAAAATTCTATTAATAACATTCAAAATGTGTTTTATAACAAAAAATCCTATCCTTCGTAGAAAAAACTTAAAATCTGATCCTTTTGCTGAAAATTGAAACCTGAGGATCATTACTGAAAAGATTCCAAAAAATTCAGTGGCATTCCTTTCCCTTTGGAGTTATTAGCTGAAAAATGGGACAAAAACAGGACTGGAATACGAGATGATGGTAATAATGATCATTTTCAAAGAGAAATAGTTTCTAGCACGCTGTGGCTCCCTTTTTTTCTTGAACGAAGCTAACCCATAACCCTTAGCCTCCAACAAAGAAAACAATAAAGGGGCTGGACTCATTTTCTTTAACTCATCAGTTTACTAACCACGTCCAAAATTCTTCCTTTTCTTCCTTGACTAGGAATGATTTACTCTGTTCATAAACCGGACTTTATTGACTCCAGTGTTCAAATTACATGTTTCAACCACAAGCTGCTCAACGTATACAATATCTTACCTTCCATCCTATGTCACAAACATTGTTTCAAAAGTAATATATCCTTTGTCAACTTATATTCCACTTCAATTCGTATTAAGAATATTTTTTTAACTTTTGCTTACAAAGATTTTCCTTTGATTTTATGATGAGAACACGAATGTGTTAAGTGCATTGTGTGAGTGTGTGTGGATCAATTAAAGGAAAAGCAGTGGTTCAATTTATTAAGACAAGTGAAATGTGATTTTTCACTTTAAACCATTTTCCCATTGTTAAAATTTTTAAGATTTTAGTATAGATTAGATCCTCTAATTGTCTTTTTCTTTTGGAATATATTCCTGACATTAATTGGCTTAACATAAGCAGTGAAGAAGGCTCTGAGCAAAATCTATGGAACCATTATATAAAAATATCAATTTGCAAAACGCAAAGCCCAAACTTTCCAATCTCTTAAAGCTAGTAGTTTCCGCTCAATTTTATCCAAACATGAATGTGTTCCAACCTAAAAAGGATTTAAAGACTTCTTTCCGAATTGCTTTCTTTATGGAAATCTAATACAGAGGCGAAAATCCTGAAAAGCCTCAAGGCAGTAACACTCTACTGTGAAGATCTCAAATCACGTTTCCATTCTCCTGAGCTCCCTTCTCCGTGAACAAGTCGTTATAACGAGAATAATAACAATGGCGGTTCTATCATCTTTCCTTCTTCGTAATATGGAGATCACCTAACAAACCTTAATTGCTTATGGATTTTATTTTTCACGTTGTGCGTGTATTCAATTAAGTAATACATTTCTCATTACGTTTCTTTAAATAAAATGAAATCAAATAATTTTTATTTCAAAGGAAATGAATATTGAAATAAGTAGAGAGAAAAGATATTGAAAGAAATGGGACTCTATCATTATCAAACACTTACTGTTGTCTTCTTTAGCAATTTAAAGAGGGCTCAAGGCCATAAAGTAAAGTAGTCCATCTTAGAAACGACCTAGCTTCTTTAGAGCTTATACTGCCTTATAGGGATGTTATAAATTTCCTTAAACTCTTCACTATCTTTCTGTCAGGAGAGTAGCGATATCTTTCAATTTTAAGGAGTTTATTGTCTTCTTCAAAGAGAAATTGCTCTAACTCTGTTCCCTTTCAGGGGACTTCAAAAGATAGGAGAAAGCCCATTGTGTCGTGTCAGGGTGAGAAATGCCCGAAAAGGGATCTCTCTGCCATGGCCTTTTCCTTATTACACTAAAATCTCATCCGACTCTAATCTTGTACTTTATTTCTTTAAACCTTTTCACTTACAAAAGACAGTCCAGGAATAATATCAAGGGAATCTACCTTAACCATCATTTGAATAATCTTTCAGTATTATAACTTCATGATTAAAATTTCTAAATTCTACACTATATGTTTTGTACTTTAAAGAGCAAATTTTAAAGAAAATTCATCGAATTTCTATAAAAATTTCTTTTAGAAAGTATATAATAAATCCCTGTTAAGTCTTTATGCTCTCAGTCTAATTTTTCGTGGATGTTTGATTACTTTTTCTGATCATTGTATTTCTCCCTAAGGGGTTAAAAGCTAGGTTTTCGTTCTTTATTTGTCTCTGTCACTACTATAACTATGAGGGAAATTGATAAAATGTTATACTGTAGAACCTTTCTACCAGAGACAGAAGAAGCGGATTAGTTGAAGGATGAGTAGCATAGTAGTGTGAGTGGAGGTGTGATTTGATTCCCTAGATAAGGCCACTCTCCTCCTATCGATTAGCTCAGGGAGATAATTAAACTTTCATGGGATCATAACATTTCCAACGTCTTTTCCCCTTCTCTCACTTGGATTCACTAAAAGCTTCTTTCACCGAGAGCTCTGAAAGGGAGAAAGTTATTCCACATCTCATGTCTTCAACTTTACTTATAAAAGCAACTCTGTCTCTTTTCAGTAATGGAGGCTTTTCTTGCTTTTCAATTCAATTTTCCAGTCAAAGTTTTAGTTAAAAGTATACTGTGTTGCTCTTCTGCTTCGTTTTAGGAAAATAGATCAATTATATACTTATACCTATATCGACTATGAAATTTTGTTAGCTTTTCTTGGAAGGAATCTTTTTATGTAATTTTCTCTTTTCAAGTTGATAAAGAAATAAGTTCATAAATATTTTTATGAAAAGCTTCAAAGGAATTCCCAATCCTCTGATCTGATCCTGATGATGAAGATGACGGTGGGAAAAAAGTTTTTGACTGTTCATTTTTTGGAATCTTGAAATGAGATCCAATGCTCATTGGAGAGAAAATAACAAGGTTTGAGATAATAATAATAATAAATAGATTTTTGATATTAATAAGACGAGATAACTTTCCTTGGTTTGAAGATGATATGAGAAGGAAAGGCAATGCTTGACAGCGTCTCCGAAGAATTCCAAACCCGGACTTATGATTTGCATGTCTAATTTATACATAGGATTTTCGGCTTGTTCCTTTCCTCTTGCGGCTTTTCTCTGCCTTAAAATGGGATTACCTGTGGTTCCTACCTCACCTCTTCCTCGTATACCTCTTTTCCTTCTTCATCTCGTCATCTTCAAGGAAGAAATTGCAAAACTATTTTTTTATTCTATCATGGATTTCTATCATAATCATCATTTCCGGAAAAATGGAAAGATTGGATGTCTGACATCTCTTCATCCCATCTCACAAGTTTAAGTTAGAACATCACAGCAGACAGACGTGGATACGAGATATTACGACTTTCTCTTCTTTTACAACTTTTTAATCATCCAGCCATGTTGTCTCTAATAATTCCAGTTTTACTTTTACTCAATTTATGATTCTTTACTATTAATTGATTAAAAGAGAAAATTTTCATAATTTTAAACCTGAACTTTGTATCTAGGCAAATATTTTGAAGGAAAATTATAGTATTCCACAATGTCGTATTGGTTTAGTGGTATTGTTTCTTATAGTAGAATAAGATAGATTGAAAGTCGTAATTAATTTTTTAATGGTTAGACACAGACTTTTCAGTCTCACGAAGAAGGTCCAAGTTCATTAGCTAGAAAGGATCGTAATGGTGTTTAGATTTTGTTTTGTCTTTCTGTCTGTCAAAATCGATAAAGTGGAAAGGATTCCATTGTTAAGGATTATTAGTATGGCCTTGGTGGATGTCATAATTTGAGTAGTTCTCTTGCTCCTTGAATTATTGTTCCTAAATGACCGAGGAAATTTTAAGAGCTAAAACAAGGGCAATGATTGACGTGAGATTCTAAATTCTGATTAAAGGATTCCCATTTTCTGGTTTCACGATCACGTCGATTTCAAAAGAGGATTTTCTTTAACCACCCAGAATGACGGATGCGTCTTCAGACAATGAAGGTGGTGATGGAAGACTCTTGGCTTGGCTCGTTGTTGAATATTTCTAGCATTTGTTTTACTCATGTTAAATCCTGCACTTTAAACTTGAGGAATTTTTTAAACATAAAATTCAGTTTACGTAAAACCTCTTTGTTTTAACCAAATAAAGCCTCAAATAAATTCCTGTTCTCATTCACACTTACAAAGGAATCGTAGTGGATTTCAAGAACGTCAGGACTGATTACTTTCATCCAACTCACTGAATCTTCCTATTTACAATCCTACCATCATCATCCTAATTGCACTGAGTGCTTCATTTAAGAAAACATTTCAGTACCACCAAATACCAATAGAAACGATATTCAGATTCAGGACTTTTTGTCTCTAAATTTTATTTGGTTACTTTCTTCAAATGAAAAATGGCTCCGTTTTCCACAATGTTAAAAGCTTAAGATTAGAGAATTAGCTTTCTGCATCACGTCTGACTAACAACGCTTTAATTAAACTTTCACGCGTTTTAAGAAACTAAAAGATCTAATGGAAAGGAAACTAAAGCCATTAGCATTGAAGAGACTACTTTAATCTAAATGGAGTGCTAGAAATGGGATTGGAGGAAGACCAAGGAAAAACTTTATGAAATGAGGAGTAATAACTAATAAGACCACCGCTGGATTTCATTCCTATTCCGAAAATCTTTCATTGTTGTTCATGGTGGTAGTGGAGATCTTATTATGTTAACTGAAGGATGGATACATTACATCCATATTTAGGCATCACTAACTTCTCTGGATGCTCGTATCCACCAGATCAATTTATATTAAAAAACAACCATTCCAGTCAATATTTGTAAAAATATATACGCATAATACAAATCCATAGAAAAGAACTTTGCGGGTTAGAGTTAATAATTCTAGAATTAACATGGAAGTAAAACGTCAGATTAAAGGAAAAAGATCCCTTCTTATCGTTTAAGTAATTTTTGAGCTCATCTGTACCTAAATAGGAAATTGATTAGACAGATTTTCAATTAATTCTCAGTATGATTTTTCATAAGAGATGGAATAACAATAAAAAGACGCGTGGGCATGTGGGAGAGTCTTTTAAAAATTTGCACACCTTTCATCTTTTTATGGTTCCTTCTTCTTCTGAGAAGCTATTAACGAGTATCTTTTGACATGTTCCTTCATTTTTACCTGGCATGTTTTCGTTGTTATTGAAAATGTGCTATTATTCCCTTGATCACCTCACCATGGATTTCTAGTCGTGATTTTACATGTCTGTCTGAGATAAGTAAAAGTGGACGTAAAGTACACACATTCCAGAGAAGAAGAAGTTTTAAGAAACGCCTTGTAAAAGGATTAGCTGGAAGAAGTACAAGTAACTGGAGTTGAAGGGAAACATTTTTTATCTTCAGAAAGTTCATGTCAGAAGGGCCTTTCTTTTGTCCATTCCCACCACACGTCCCTTAGGAATATCAACGCAAGTGGAATACTTGGGTTTGTATTCCTATTATTCACTCAATAGAAGTTCCTGACTCTACTTTTGGAACTTAAAGATCATCCTCTGATCCTTTTACCTATACAAAACCTCACGAATTCAAAAGTTCACACAATTTCATTTCTAAAAAGATCCATATTACAATTTCTATATTTCAAAAGGGATCCTTTTCTTTCCTTAATGATGTTATTTACTACAACCTTCGTACATGGATTCATTTTTCTTACAAACACTACATACAACATCTATTCCAATTAAAATCATCTTTTGTATTTAAGAAACAATTTAAATATATTTTATATTTATCTTCATATAATTTATTTAACATTGAAAAGTTTATGCTTTCACTATGAGTTTTTCTTTCAAAATTATCATTGGACTATGATTTCCTTGGAAGAATATATTAAAATATATTAGTAAATTTTTTGTAATAAGAAACATTTTTCAAACTCTTTGATTTATTTATTCCAGGGACTTGAGCCATAACCAATTGAGTGTCATAAGAAAAAGGACACTGTTGGGTCCGATCTCGCTTCGAACATTGTAAGTCACGGCGTTTAACAAGCACTTAAAGAAAGAAGATAAAGTATCCCCACTTTATCTCCTCATTTCCTATCCTTTAATGGCTCTCTTTTTCTTACACACGTAGGATCCTGGACCATAATCACTTAACATGTATTGATGAATCCTCCATTCGACCATTGAGAGACTTGGAATTATTGTAAGTTACAAATTACTTCCTTTATATTTTGTACTAAATTTATTAAATTTAATAATAGCACTTTGGAAAATAATAACCTCACTACACTCGCGAGGGATGCATTCGAAGATTTGAATAAACTTCGACAATTGACTCTTGGAGAAAACCCTCTTATCTGTGACTGTCATCTAACATGGCTTTCTAGATGGCAGAGAAAGTTTAGCAAGTACAATACAAATGCAAGATGCAACTCGCCTTATCACATGCGAGACAAAACTGTGGATGAAGTTCAGGAAGCAGAACTTAAGTGTTCAGGTGGGTGTACTTTCTTTTCATAAAAAATTTTACAAAGTGAAACTAATCAACAGTTTACATTTCTAATGACTTAAAATCCCAAAAATTGAATAGAATTAATAAGACCAGTTTGTAGAAAGATTAAGACATCTAACAGAAAAGATGACACTGTTTTTCTTCTGGTTGTTATGAAAAGGGAGTTACAACATCAAACTTTCTTGACGTAACTCTACAGCTCGCTTACAAACATATACGCACGTACCTTTTTTTCACAGGAAACGACAAAAAATCCCTCCGGACAATAATTATTAGTATTTCACGTTTTAGATTTTGATATTCAAAACTTGAGTCCAAATAATGTATATACGGAAGTACAGCTCTCGAGGGCTAAATCTGATGAAGCCAAAATCCAAAGTTCGTGACATGCTATCAAACATTTTTCCTCCTTTCTTCTTAACCCTTTCCTTCGTCAAAACTCATCTCCTCCGGAACATCATAGACTTCACGAAGCAAATGGAATGGCGTAGTGTTGCTTTATCCTCGTGAGCTTGTTAGCATTCCATTCTATTGAAATTCAATACTTGAACCAAATGAGCCACATCAGAGGATTCATCATATCTTCCTTCAGCTTTTGCATATCTCTGTCAGTCCAGGATTCTATCCTTCCTTTGTTATTGCTTTGCGGCGGAAACGTGTCTTTCTACTTTGATACGCTTCACCGAAGATTGAATTTGCCTTTGAATCAAGATCCATGATTCTGATATTGAAAACATTGTAGCAAAGTGTTAATTTCAAAGGCATAGGATTAATATAGCTTATTTACGCTGGAATTAATATATTTTACTATGAGTTTTTGCTTTCTCTTTTAGAGTTGAAAATTTTAATATAAAACAAATAATGTTGACCTTAAGTTTTTCTAGAGAAAATAAAGGGAAAAAAAATTGAGTCTAGCGAAGCGAGCGAGCGTGTGATGTCGACCTACTTGTGAACTCTAACGTGGAGAAAGTGAAAGGAGTTGAGTCAAGGAAAGGAATGACAAATCAGTTTGTTTGTCTGATTTAACATTTTTGTTATTTTCTGGAGATTTAATTCCAACTCTTGACATGTGTCAAATGTCAAGTGCAGTCCGGAGGATATCACGTCCCTCCTGTCCTATAGATCTCTCTAGAATAATATCTCTCTTATAACTCTTACAATGAATTTCACTTTCTTAAACTGAAGTAATATAACAATATTCTTAAGAAAGAACAAATATTTCTCTCGGAAATGCATTTGTCAGAATTTATGCTTACTTTAAGCACCATCAACTTCTTCCGGTTGAATTTGAATTCCTCTAAACCTTGAGGCTATTTCTTTGCACAGTGAATCAGAATAATAAAGAAAAAAATTCAGTCTACGTGGTTATATTAGTAGTGGCTGGAGACCGAAAAGTGAAAGCACATCTTTTTGAGTTTATTTAAGCAAAAAGGGGAAACGGAGAAAGCCCGGATATTGCCCTTGAGTTGCTTTATTTATTGCATTAAATCAGTAAGGAGGGGAAATTTTTTTAACAAAGAAAGCCATTGCCATACTTCCCGTTTCTTTCTTTGATAAGAGAAGAGGAATTTTTAGCCTTCTTGACACTTCTTTCTCAGATTCTGAATCAACTCGCTTTCACTCTTCTTTCAAAACAACTTTCCCTCTTTTGCCAGATGATCCTCCAATCTAACCCTCATTCAGTCTCCGGAAAATAGGAATTTTATTGAATTCTTAAATTGGTTTACTCCACGCAAATATAATGGGAAATAAACCTAAAAATTCTTTCATTCTAAATTATAATCCTGCCTATAACTTTTCTAATTTTAATTTTTAATAGGAGTTATTGAAAGAACTTGGAGCAAATGTGGTGGTGACGACGAATGTCCACATCCTTGTGTTTGTGCTGACGGTGTTGTGGATTGTCGCGATCTTGCCCTGAAACACGTTCCAGACTCTCTTCCTGAAGACGTAATTGAGCTGTGAGTTTTGAAAGCATATATTTCTCACTAAAAAATATTTCCTAAGACATATTTTCTTTTTAAAAAGGATTTTCTCCCATTTATTTCTTATCTTTCAGGATTTCCTTTCATAGAACCCTTAAATTCATCTTTGATATATAATATACATGTATAACTATTTCTATTATTATTATTATATACAATAATGTCCTAAAATTCTTCGACAAGTGTAGAAAGGGTGTCTTAAATTCATGACTTTGGATATTTCAGCCGGTTGGAACAGAATGAAATAACGGAGATACCACCTGGAGCGTTCTCCTCCTACAAACGTCTCCGGAGACTGTAAGGAAACTCATCTTTTTATTGCTTAAGAACCACTGAGGCATCGATCAAGTGTCTCTTGTCCTCCCTTTGGCACCCAAAACACCTAATCATTCCCACTGCTTCATTCCAATGTCCTTGTTTTTGTCATCCTCTTTAAATAAATATTGACAATCTCTCTTTGTCTTACTTTTCCACAGGGATCTCAGCAACAATCAGATTCAGAAGATATCTGTGGATGCCTTTCGGAATCTCAAATCCCTTACATCCCTGTAAGTAAATATCTCTAATCAACATTCGCCGCTGATGCTATTAATAGATAAATTCTGCATCTTTCAATTTTCATGAAAACAGTTTAAGCTCATTAGCTTTTATTAATATTTATTAATAAAAGAAATACTTTCGATTTATTACAAAAAATAAAGGAATGATTTTCAAAATGGATTTTCTTTTGTTTTATGAGTGAAAAGTAAAGTGAAAATTGGAAATCAATACCACATAGAAAATCTCTTATGTTGTGTTGTAGAAATAACTAAAAGAAAACAGATGACAACATATCAATATATTATGGATCCACTGCTATATCCTCAAGCTAATAACCTTCTTTTTTGTTTTAGCGTCCTTTATGGAAATCGAATCAGTGTCTTGCCACCAGGACTCTTCCATGGACTAACTTCACTTCAACTTTTGTAAGTTTTCCATCATTCCATGATTTACGACATTTTGATGAGGATCTAATTTACATCCCCAAACCTTTCATATCAACAGACTAAACTTTTCATCACTTTTCGTCACCTGTCTCTAAAAAGTTGTCCTCCCACCCACTAATAACTTCTGGAGAAAATTATTCTCGCATAAAAAGCTTTCCTCTTAACAATTTATTTCCATTTTATGAGGAAAGAGAATTTCTTTTTAAAAAGACGACGAGATACTTTGACAATATATTTTTTTATAGTATACAAAATTTGGTTTGGCTTTTTGTTATTCTTGTAACTAATAATAAGTGTATACAATTTGTTGGGATGGCGTCTCCGAGGGTGGCTCATGAAGGGTCTCAGCAGGAGAAAAGTATTTGTTTCCCAAGACAAGAAATTGTATTTGGAACTTGTTAACGAGGTTTCCTCAAATTGTAAGCCCTTATTGATGTCGTGGTTTTTTGGAGACGAGGAGAGCTCTAAAGTAGTTCTTCCATCCAGCGTAGATCGTGTTATAATAGTTACTGGCTATGCCTTTTCCACTTAATGGCCTTGTCCCCACCCCAAGCTCATCATTATTTCGACCTAGAGCTCATTCCCTCCCCCAAATTATGGCTTTTATGAACTTCGAAAAAAAAACCAATCATGAAAAGAAATCCTCCTTCACATGTGTGTAACTTCTTCCTCGTTTGACACTTTCACGCGTTTCTCTTATAATACAGGAGTACAATAATATTGAGGAGTGAGGTGTAGCTCAGTGGTTGAGCGAGCGGACAGTGGATCTAATCCCAAGTGGACAGTGGTTCGAATCCC
>JAQGCN010000403.1:0-22798 GCA_034699725.1 Friesea truncata
ACAATTTAAAGTTCAATTTTAAGAAGCTTAAGGACTCTTTTTATAAATAATTTTCTCATTTTGATAGCGGATTTAAAAGCTGAAATCCCATTTCAAAGTTTAATTGGTCTACTTTAAATTCATGCATTAAATTCAAAAATTATCAAAATGAAAAATAAGGAAATATAAATCATATTAATAAAAACATAATGATGTTTTAAATCAGGTAAAAGCAATTATATTTAATTATATATTTTAATTCTTTTTAGGCAGTGGAGCTTTGCATAAATTCTGGTGCAAAAATATCAACTCAACAGCATGACCTTTCAACACCGGTTCATCTTGCTTGCAGTCAAGGATCTATGGAAATAGTTAAACTTATGTTTACTGTAAGTTGATATTATGTTCAAATTCATTCAACATAATGATTTACAAGTATTTAATTAAGTTCTTTTATGCTTATCTTCCTTTCTTTTTTAAAAAAGTAAACACTATTTAATTTAAAACTATTTTAATTATGTAAATGCACACGTTTCACGACAACGTATTTCTATTCAACTGTTGTTTCAGTTTACAAAGTTTAAGTTTTGTAAAGCTATACTTTACTCATCATTATTTACAAATTGAGATCAAAAGGACTCCTTTGTCACAAAGTCAACTTTGTGAAGATGAGGGAATCGAAGCAAGGAGAATAAGAAAAAAGAGGAAGCGTATTATTACTGTCCGGAGAGTTGAATCTCTTGGAAGAAAGCCAAGTCATCATCATCTACGATTTTTAGGATCTTAAGATCTACACACGAAAAATTTAAGAGGAAGACATGCTGCTGAAAGCTACTCAAAGGAAACTTGGGAAAAAGAAATAAGAAGAGCTTCCGAAATTTTTACCACTACGGATACTTGTACGAAAAGAGAGTTGAGAATTTCTTAGTACTACTACTTGTAGTCATCGTGAGTGGAATTGGAATTGAGCCTTGGGAATTCTTAGTAAGTATCAGTAGTAGTGAAAGCATGGAGAGAGTTTTTTGTGAAAAATTTGTGTTGGTTAGGATATAAAATTTGTAAAATGACGAGATATGTAGTAGTAGTCATAGTAATGCTCAATTCCTTATATAATCTAATTCAAGTTAGATTTGATCTTGTCAGTTGAATGAAAATGACAAAGAATATACCGCATTACATCATAGGAAGAATTTTTAATGCTCTAATAAATAATAGATGAGAAACTCAAATCAGTCACATGGATTTTATGAAATGTTTAATTCAGAATGAATAACATTAGAACTTTTGACAATCAAACTTCAATAATTGAAATTAAAATAAAAGAATGACTTTTGATTTTTGAAAATGTTTTTGTAAAAGTTTCCATTTTTATTTTTGTTGAATGAGAAAAAGACGGTAAGATAAATGGAGTTGAGTCATTGAGTTCAAACGAAGGGGAAAGGAACTGATAAGAAGAAAGATGTTTAATGATGGATTTTTTATCCTTAGTCTTTTGGATCATCATCTCCTCAATCACTAAGTTAACTTCTTCCATCTGCTTGCTAAGAAGAAAGAAAAAAGTTAAAAGAAGAGAAAGTTAGGATAAATTGGTTTTTGGTCAGGAGAGAAAGAAAGGAGAAGTTGATTTCAACTCCATTGATTCTCACAGGAAACAATTTCAGAACAAATTCATGACATCACACTTTTCATTCTTTTTTTCTTCTCTTTCTCACTTTCTCTACTTTCTACGCTTTGTTTTTTATTACAATGCAAAAAATTTCTTTAAATTTGACAGTTGGACGGACGTGATCATTCACATCCATCGTATTTGACCTACTAAAAATCCTTTCAAGTTTCAACAATAAAAATTGTAATTTCAACAATAGAACCTTATTTGACATTTTATTGTACAATGAAAAAGATAAGAAATAACACGACACGTTCGTAAGAATTATACTCTCGCGTCTCGCATCCCATGATTACCACACCCCTAAGGCCAACTTAAGTTTGAAAATGTAAAATGAAGATGTTATTTCTGATTATGTTTGACAGCCAATGGGATTCTAAAGTGAAAGACCCTTGTTGAGACAAGAAGGATTTGAGGTCTAATCTCAAATATCTTCCACTTCTCTTGTCATAACGGAGGAAGGAGGAGGGTCGGGTCATATCATGATCATGAGAATGATTCCACTAGGCAAAGACAGTATGGTATTCAGCTGAGAACCGACCCTCCATCGAAGAAAAAATCTTAAATTTAATTTAAATTAAATCTAAATCAAAAAAAAGTAAAAAGTTCCACAAAGTGAAAGTTTAGTCGTTCAATATTTATTATAAGAGTAAACACAAGTTTTTTCTTCAAGGATAGAAATCGTCAAGGATTATTGACGAAGTTAAAGTCGTAGTTGGACCATCAAATATGATAAAATCGATGATTTTGTATGTAAGGCATCATAAAAGTGAACAGCGCTCGCTATCGCTTCAACTGCTGTCTAAGCGTAGAACGTTGAAAAAGAAGGATTTCTCAAATTGAATTGCAACAATACCTCACTCACCTCACTGTAACAATCCAGACGTGAGACAGCTCCTACCTTTTCACTGGGTCGATGTTCTGGACACGGAATGCAGTCTGTAGCAGCGGGTTTAGATTTGATACGTACCTATTGGCCATGGGATGCAATCTTCAGTCATCACTTCGGAATTATTGGGAGTATAATATCCAGGATTGCAAGGAACTAAAATAAATATTAAAATTAGGTTGAATTTTGAAGTGCTGAATTATTGCTCACTCACAGCACAATTTATGATTCAAACCAAATCCAGGAAGACATCCAAGCATCAATTCCATACTCATACTATTTTCTACGTATTGATGGATCACTCTCTGTCTGACGTTATCTTGTGTTTCAACTGTAATAAAAAACTGAATATAATTTCAATCATTTTGCTATAGAATTGACTAACTTGGAAGTTGGAAAACTTTAATCAAAGAATCACGAACAGCTTCACTGATCTTTGTTTGAATCTGTTCAAAGCACGATATTGAACAAGATTTTTTACTTTGATAGGATTCTTTGTGCATTTCGAATTTCAGTCCAAGAGCTGATACAGTCATGTTGATTTTGTATGTTTTTTCTACATTTCCACAAGTCACGGAATGAATGAATGTGAGCTGACAAAGGAGTGAGTGGAGAAAGTACATGACAGGCGTTGGTCTAATTGGAAATATCGAATGTATTCTACATTTGCAGGTATATGATATTTAGCTGCTGGATCAAAGTATTTTGGATCCCTTGGCTTAGGCGGCACTATTCTTTGACATTCTTTACGAATTTCCCACCATCTTGTACTGTATTCACTAGGACTTAACTTTCCCTCGTAGACTTCCCATCTCCATTTGTCAACAGAGTATGCAAATGGTAGGATTGCGATCTATAATTAGAATTCAAGTAACTAGTTTAAATGTCAGTAAGTCAGTGTTGCTGTGACAGATTACCTTATCTAGTGCCATTAGATACAAAAAATTTATATCAGAATTTGTTGGCTGCTTGTTTATATTTGATCCGTCCGCACAATCAATATCGCCATCCACATCAAGTCCAAGGACACATTTCAAGTGTTTCGGCGTTGTAACAGCCAAAGCTAAGGAATCGCCCAGTGCTTCGTGGAATCCAGGGTTGGCTCCATCTCGAAATGTTATATCTTGGTTCGTATATTGCATAAAATATTCAATATGTCCTGTATAAAATAAATTATTCATGATACAGACTCACTACATGTAAATCGACCTTTCAAAGTGTTTACCCATTTCATGATGTGCAGTGATCAAATCATCCAATGTCACTTTGGTGCACATTTTGATCCTGTAAACAACAATTATTAAAATTCAACTTAATTTACAATTTGAGTTTAAAAAGATTATACCTGAAATCTTGACTTCCTCTTCCAAGACACAAATCTATAATAATTATTACTTTCAATTATATTTAAATAATGAACTTTTAAGAATACTAATTTGAATAAGAAAAACAATATCACCTTCAGCACTTGCGTGACACACGACATCACGATCTTTTGGTTTAACTAACATGCTCTTTTCCCAAAACGTCGGTGTCATACGTTGTAATCCCATATTTCCAAAAAACTCATCAGCAACTTCAAATATCTTCTTAGGAGTGTAACCCTATTTATAAATTCAACATTAATATTTTCAAATATACAGAAAGAATTAACTTCATTACCTTCTTAATCAGTGCACTTGTAACGTCTAATGACGAAGCGTTTGGAAATAATGGCATCGTTTTTCCTAATATCCCCCATTCTTGTGCCCACATATTACGAAATAAATGTGCTGGTAAATAATCACCAAAATCCTGAATCCGTTTTGAATAGTTGGGATTTTTTTCAAATTGCAATTTTATATACGCATGGAGCTTTTTGTAAAATGGTTCCAACGATTTCCAAATTTCAGCCATCTGGTTCTTGAATTTATTCGCTGACCAATCAGATGAGCCGTCGTTGTATTTTTCAATTTGAAACTCACTCATATCTTTGAAGCCATTAGCTTTTGCCATTTCATTTTGAAGGTTAATAAATTTTTCATATTCTTCAGCTGTAATGTCACTGCCCATCTTTTTATGCCACGCAGTCCAGTAATGTTCCAGCTCGTCATAATCTCCGCTTTTTTCAAAGACTTCTTCAATTTCTTTATGGAATTAATTATAAAATTGTTATATTAAAATATCCGTTTTTTTTAGAAATACTGGCAACAAACCTGGTTCAAGTGAAAAGTTACATCGTTTGGGATTCTTGTATTCACAGACTGTAGCTTTTGCATATGTGGACTCCATAGCACTTACTAATTTGTTCATCTAAATAACAACAATAATCTTAATTCTTTACGTTTTCAGTATTCCAAAGAAGAATTTTTGATGCTTACTTCAGCTACATCTTCCACTGGCATATTAGCAGGGCCCGTAATTCGTAAGAATTGTATCTCTCGTTTTGTAATTGGGTTTGTATAAGTCGACCAATCAGGAAATTTTGCCAACAGTTCATTCTGTATTGATGCTTGAAATTTTGAAAATTCATTTGCAGCTTCTACCTGAAATGATAAAACGTATTATATTAGTATTAATTAATTTTTACACAAAATATTGTAAATAATTATTATAGTTATCGTACCGATATCTTCTCAGTTTCGTCAGTGATATTTGTAATATAATTCCAACGAGCTAAAGTTTGCTTATTACAAAATTCTGAATACTTTGGTTCCAATTCTTTCAAATAATTATTTGCAATTAATTCATTATTACTATCCCCTAACACTTCGTTAACAATGGTAAAACTAAAGAATAATAGAAAAAGTTGCATCATTCTTCCAGAGTGTTATTCTAACTGTGAACAATGAAAGATGTTTGTAAGTCTGTTATTGACGATGGATAATTATGAAAAGTGAAATAAGATACCTAAACCCATTACATTTGAATTATTTTCCACTTCACATTTAATACTCATAATTTTTCCCATTTGACAGATCATTACCACACAAATTCCTGTCCATTGTGGATGCAATACCTTCATTTTAAGACATAACCTTACCTAAAGTATTATTAGGAGAATTGATAATTTTTTTAATGCTTTCAATTCTTATAGCTATGAGTTATACTAATTGTTACATAAAAAGAAATTATTAAGTGAGTCAGTAGATAAAATCATTCATTTTCGTTTGTTTTTAACAATTTTACCAAAATGAAATCATAAACTGACTTTCTTAAAAAAAATTTTTCGTAATTCAACACCTAACCTTCATGAGTTACTAAAGATAGATTTTTAAATGAGTTTAAGATGAGCTTGATGGTTTTTCCTCAGAAATTCCCAACGCTTTCAATATTTCTGAATTTTCTGCATGATCAGATGGATTCTCCTGTTTGTACGAAAGCAATACTTCGCCACCCTTCTTCACAACTAAAAGACCACCATTCTGAAGTCCATCCCCTTTAAAGTCACCTTTAAGTCCTTGAGCTCTTCCCTAAAATTATAATTAAAACAAAATTCAAACAAAAGGGCAATAATAATGTTAAGTTTACTAACTCTAGCTATAGCCGCTCGTGACTGGCCGTAGAAAAGTGACATAAGAATGGTGCAAATATTGAATCGCTTGTATCCAAGTGCTTGATAAGAAGCCTTCTTTGTATCCAGATACAAGTCACCAGTAAAGTAATCACCCTTGATGAAATCTTCAAGTCCAATTCTTTCCAAACCGATTCCAACCAAACGAATGTCGTTGGCTGTAAGCAAGGGCGTGAGAGAACTAATCTCCTTCGCCGCTTGCCGACAAAACAATCATCCAAATCTTCGAAGGAATATTATAACTGCAGACTTGTCTTTCCACAGCGTCTCCATTTTTACTTCCTAGAAAACATTAAAATTAATTACTAAAATGTATAAATTTGTGATAATGATAAACTTACTTCATCCGTGGGTACTTTTTGTATGATATTTTGACCAATTTTAGCAGTTTCCATTGTACTTAGCTCGAGAGTTCGTTTAATACTGATAAGTCTTCTTGCCATGAAATGAGTGTATAATTAGAATGTCTGCATTTAAGTCGCAAAAGAAATCCAACCTTGAAAAATTTCGAGATTAAATTCAATTACCACTTCCACCAATTATGGATTAATCAAAGTAAAGTAAACAAAAAATAAACAAGCAAAAAAAATTAGACTTGGAAGTTTCAAAATTCAAATTCGTAGGAAAAAAAATTAGCAGCATTTGCTTTGTAGCCGACAAAAATAAATAGATTTTGACTCCTAAAATAAAATAATTCTTATAATTAGCAGAAACTTTATAATTTTAATAATAAAATTGATTCGGATTATGCATTTTTTTTCACATTCGCAATTCCAAGTAGTCTCAATTAATACTTTCCTTGACCATGGTCATAATTAAATACAGCATCAAAACCTTGGAATTGTCGTACAGGTGCTGCCAAAGAGATTTGATTGTTGATTTGTTTTGTCTTTAAGAAGAAATAGTTGCTATGGAACCTCTTTGGGTGATTCTCGAGTCCCTCAATGTGTATTTCTGTCGTTTTTAGAAGAATCCCAAAATATTTTATCTTATTGAAAAATATATGTCCATTTTTCCCTTTTTAGAATATATTGTAACTGATTACAAATATAAAAGTTGATAAACATTTTAAATATTTCTCCTAACTATTATAATTATAATCGATTGATTAATAAACTGTGATTGCAAACAATAACTTAATTATGTTTTTATTATCAATTTGAAAGCTGTATTAACTGTATCAATTTAAGCACATTTTAATGACTGGTTGACCATCTCAATAAATATTTATTCGAATAGGATTATTTAATGATCCTACATTTTTATAAATCCTTAGGATTTATTAGCACTTTTTCCGAAATAAAACATTTACAATGGGGTATTAGTAGGATTTGGCTGTAAATTACCAGTTGTTGGTGGACTATGAAAGCAATAAGCAATTAAAATCATACGAATCATAATAAATATCAAATTAAAAAGTTGTCATAAGATGTCTTAGGGTTAATAAAAAAGATTTTATTTTATTTTATTTGTTTAACATTTTCATTTGTACAGAAATTTATTGATTTTAACAAGCTAAATAATAAATGTAGTCCTACAGAATGACCTTCCACGTGTGTACTAAATTAATAATTCATTGTGCAGTTTAATTTATTTCCTATAAACTAACTTAAGTCTAACTTCTTGAAATAGTTTTACCAAAGTATCCATTACTTTTTTAACTCCAATTATAATTATTAATCGCATTTCTAACGTATGTAATAGTAAACTAATGGCAATTCCACAAGACCATATTATAAAGCAAGTTCTTACATTTGAATTTAAGCTTAACTTCTTAGGTAGTTTTGTTTCTTGAATTTGTGAATATTTTTCTGCTCTTGTTGTAGTTTTAATTTTAATAAATTTATCAATTAAATTATAAATCCCTGAAGCAAATACACTTTTCGCTTTTTTAAACGTGTAATCGTACTTAACACTGTTATGTATTACTATAGCTTCATATTTACTAAAGATTTCTGATTTACCGATGTAAAACTTAGGTGAGTTACTTGGTGTAAGTTGTTGCATAAAACGTTGGATTCTATCCTGTTCATCGACGTATACAGTTCTATTACAATGGTGAATTTGTTTGTGAATCATCTCATTTACTATTAGGTAAGGATAGTTATAATTATACTCAGCATTATCACTTTCGTACATAACTGCTGTAAAGGTATCTGGAAGTTTTTCACTTAAATTAAAAATGTCACGATTTTTGCGATTCAAACTCAAAAACCCGTAGGAGAAATTACCATAAACATTACAAAACAAATGATTTGAAGTTTTGCGGTTAACGAGACGTGTTTCGTATTTATTTATTATAATTTTTTCCTGGGTGTAACATGGAACTTCATCTACATCATAATTCCTGTCAAATATGCCAGCTTTAAACATTGTCCAATAAAATTCCTGAGAAGTGTAAAATTGAAAATTGTTGAGTTGCGTAAATGTTTCATATGCGGGTTTAAGCTGTGATGGCTTCATGAGTTCAGCCACGACAACGCCTTTATATGCGTTAGTTATGATAAATATTGCAATTAACGAAGTTCCAATAATAAGTTTGAAGTTAGATGTTATCGTAACACAATTTTCAAGTAAATTTGCATACATGCTCCATATAATATTACACAATTTTTTGTAGGTATTTGGAAAGTTAGCAAATTTTATTACCTCTGTTTTTATTATGACTTTGTCGAGTATGAGTATGGTAATTGGTACAAGTATTAAAAGAACAAAGACGATGCAGAGCCATGTTGCAGTGTCGTAAGGTCTAAAATACAATCTGAAGTTTAAATTATCATTTAGTCCATCACAAGTGACAAACTTGAAAGCAATATTCCCTGTTGGTATTAAATTTCTATTGAATGTATCATCGTATTCATTCAATTGTAGAAAATAAACATGACGTCGCATGTACCTGTGTATTTGATATTTCATAAAGAATTGATGATTTAAATAATTTTTGTATAGTATTGGATCTATACGGAATTCAATGAATTCGAGCAAAAGATGTTGAATAACTTCCAACGTTGTACTGTAATCATGTGTGAAAGGTGATACTTTTGGTAAAGAATATGTAGTATTATATATTTGTAGAAGATTTTCATTTGTTTTGAGGTTGTAAGAATTCATAGACATGATTTCAATATTAGACTCAACAATTCGTTTCCAGATTGATTCTGATGTAATTTGAGAAACAGTTTTATTTTGTTTAAGTTTTCGGAAACGTTTTCGTGTGTACGCATCATTAGAAGTAGTATCGACTACACTAAATTGGAGGCATATGTAAATATTTTTAATTAAACCTTTCTCAGTAATAAGATACATTAGTTCGGGGTAATAATAAAATTTCATTGGATATGGATATATCCTACCTGATTTTACAAAGTTGTTAAATGTTAATTGTTTATTTGTTACCCACGACAATCCAAACTGTAAATTCTTTAATTTAAGTACATTTGTAGCAGAACTTATTGCATGGTAGATCACATACTGATAAGGCTCATACGTTTCAAGTATTACAATAGAAAGGCAAGGTTTAAACCAACCCAGGTTTAGGAAATAGTATTCCAGTAAATCATGTAAAAAGTTTTCAAATTTTACATTTGGATGATTGTATGGGTTTATAAGAATTAAAACATGTGAAAAATTGTCCTCATTTTTTATATAGAATGGATAGTCTTCATGGTTTATTATTATTGTGTGACATTCTGAAAATTCTTCGATAACGGCTGAAAGTGTTGAACCACTTAGCAAATTATTTGCGTGAATCATCACTGCAAAACTCGAGATAACAAGCAAAATGAACATCATCTTGGAAAGTTATTGCGATTTAGTAAGTTCTTCAACTACCTTGTAATCACTGAAGCTAGAAATCAACTTCTTACACGCTTAAGCCTGTAAAAAAAATTCAAGTGCCTAAGCATATTTAAAGAAGTTTCCAATTTAATTAATTACATTTTGAATTATTTATTCTTTGGAACTGAATAACTTCTGGAGTTTGGACATACTTACCACTTAAATGGATGAGTTTTTTATACTTTATTATTATATTACTGTAAAGTTTTTTGAATATAATAAATATCGCTGTATAAGTGGCTAATATTTTTTCAGCAAACACAAAGTTAATCGTATATTTACTTTTGATAAGTTGTATTTTAATATTAATTTTCATAATTTTATTGTATATGAATATTCAAGTATGATATTACAATTTTTATGTGACATATATTGTAGATTCTGATGGTTTTAGTAGTGTTTCCTTATTTAGAAAATGGAGGACATAGTGCAATACGACATCATAACAGTACTTGTACTCCGTCTAAAATTAAATGTAATTGCTAGCGTATGTGTTGACTCTTGAGTTTACAAAATATACAATACAAAAGTTCTACTTACCATATTAAGTGAGTTGTCGTCTATGCCTACGTACAGTTTAACTGCTGTAAAAACATCTACTTCTCCATATTGTATCACTTTTGCAATAGAAGCATTAGCTGCACAATGTAATCTTTTTGTTATAAGTTTAGGTTGGTTAATGAAATCGGACATTTTGACCTTTGAGTGGAATAGATTTTCATAGACGAATGAAATTTTTGAGAATTTTCATCATTTACTAAAATATCAAGGAACGGAATAATGTAATGCAGGGCTGATTAGAATTATGATTTAATGTAGTTTTTTTACAATCTATTTTTGATCAACAAGAAATGAAATGAATTCATTTATTTAACACAAGTCCTGTGTTTTTTACAACATTCCAGACAGTTTATATTACAAGCTTTACAAGACCCGTGTGCACACGGTACCTTCACCCTTGACATCTAGATTTCCGGTTTGTTTTACACCCCTTTCCCCGTCACAAACCGGAAATCTAGATGTCAAGGGTGAAGGTACCGTGTGCACACGGGTCTTGTAAAGCTAGTCTGGAGTATGCGAAAAGAGTGAAGTTTATAAAGGCATATACGAAAAGAGTGAAGTTTTTGAAACACACACGCATAATCACCGTTATTCTTTAGGAGAATACAGATTTTTCATTTGCAACAATGAAGGGCAGCAAATGCATTAAACATACTTTCTCGTTACTGTCCAAAAAGAATAAAATTAAGCAATTGTTTATTTTAACATTTACTACTAGCCTTTAAGCTCGCTCCGCTCGCTTCGGCTAGCCCGCAGGGCACTATTTGCTGGTCGTAATGCCGTGCTGGTTACGATAAAGTGCAGCCTCCAGCTCGCGAATCGAGCTTAAAGGCTAGTTAAGTGCATTTAATCGAACGATCTACTTTTAATCTTTATTGATTAAAGCGTTCAGGTTTACCTCTCGAGTGACACCTTAATCGTTACAATCGGAATCGGTTGGGTCGTTCAAAAGTTTTATGATTTCTGACATGCAAGCTAAAGCTTGCATGCAAAATTTTACTCATTGATTTTTAAACGGTCAATTGACCCTTGATCTTTTTAAAAAATATCTTAGCTGAAAGCCAAGAATATTTGCTTTCCAATGACACCAAAACCATCACAATCGGTTCTGTCATTCAAAAGTTTTAGGACAACAACCAAGGTTTCTCGGACGATTGAATCAATTTTCTTACATATGAACAAATTGATTAAATTTTATTATTACATTATCATTAAGAACTCCTAATCTAAATTTTTTTAAAAATTTATCATTACAAATTGATTTATGGTTGTCAAGGAACCTTGGGCAACAGCAAACAGCTTCCTTTTCTTATGGTTATTGGTTTTTGAGTGTGATTAGTTTACAATAGTATTGATAAACACTTACAACTAAACTGTTACCTGGTGGCGTGGTTATAGAGTACCACATTTTTTTCTGAAAAGAGAAAAATAGGGGCGAGGGTTCAAATCTAACTTGATTTTTTTAAACTTTTTTTAAAATTTTTTTGTGAAACTATCCTTCCTTAGGTCATAAGCTTTCGATTGACACTTTGCTTATTTTCCTGCGTTGTGCCAATCGGAAGTTCTGCGCGGTTGGGAAAAAAAATCAAATCATATAAAATAGGATTATTATTCCCTTTCTATAACTCTAATATAATTAGCTAAAATGACTAAAATAACTATTTTTGGATTGATTAGTACAGTGGTAGTAGTTAATTCGTACACATTAACAACGGAATGGCTCTCATTTTGTTCACAAGATAAAAAGAATAATAAATTTCTTATTTATGATACATCAAAGTTCAGGTTTCTATTTGAAACATCCTATTCGAAGTGCTTGCGTCTGTGCTCATGGAGTGTAAAATTAAAATATTGAAACGGTGGGATAAATTATTACCAATTTATCTCCCGTTTAATAAACCACAAAGGAAATGTAGCCAATGAAAACTACCGTATTGTGCCAATGAGTCACAAATACAGAATATGTGTGACAAGAAATAAGTCACAAAATACTATAGTCACAAAATAGGATCTATCAGTATGACTTAGAATGAGGACTTAGCAATGAGAGACGAGAGACAGCATGACCTTCCACGACAGGAATCAAGCACAATGGAACGACTAGACCAAACCAAAGAAACAAAGACTTCGACTTGAAACGATTTTTTAGTTTTAAAGTCCGTTTTTATTTAAAAGAATAAATAAACCACAAAGAAAGAACCACTAAGAAAGACAAGAGACAAGACCCACAGGTCACAACAGTCTCCTTGATCCAAATCCACAAAGTAACCACCACTAAGGTCAAAACACGAAGAATGGATAGTTGATCCGGCAGAGTCACCACCACAAAGGTCAGACTGCTACTGGATTGGACAGAGTTACCCCCACAAAGACTGGGATAAGACTGACTACTACTAAACTAAAATTAAACTTATTTATAATGTCGGTTCTGACGAGAACTGACTAAACTACACAATAATCTATGAATACATAATTAGGTAATGTAATTATTAGAAATAATAATAATCTAAAATGATGAACTGAGTTGCTGTCGATGAACTCCAAATTGATAAGATAATCCATAAGAATGACTGGGAATAGGGAAATCATGATGATGATGAGTTGGGATAGGGAATGATGATGTGAAGAAATGTCCACCGTTACAATATTAAAAAATTTATGCTACATGCAAATTACGATATATTATTTTTGCATTTTTATTTAGTTGGCAATTGAAATCTGACTTCTGTGGAGAGAACGTATTCATTGATCGTTCAAAGGAAGGAGACTGTTTCTATGTTGATAAACCTGTAAGAACAAAATTACAGGACTATAATAGCATAAAAATGAAGAATAATACATCAAACAAAATATAAAAATGAGGTTCATGTAACAATTTTCAATGTAGATACGATGGATTCGATACCTTGGTGTGACCGCTGATCAGGATGCCGAAAATATATTTGTAACTGATGAGAAATTTACTAAATTGGATCCTGTTCAAACAAATCTTACATAGGCAGGGTATTCATTCATTGGGGCAGTCAATCTCCGACACTCCGTGCAAGATTGCAGGAACGAACTATGCATAATAGCTTTAAACAACCTTTAAATGAGCTTGATGGTTTTTCCTCAGAAATTCCCAACGCTTTCAATATTTCTGAAATTTCTGCATGATCATGTCAGGAAGGCTAACAAATTCCAAGGTTACGCTAAGATGATGATCATGGACCATGTCCAGCCTCCAATGGAACTACGCAACTCTTTCCCCTAGTAAAGTTTACATTTAAAGATTTCTTTTCCCCGTAGCTTTACATTAAGTTAATAATAATATTTAGTGGTTTTCCACCAAACTTATTCTGTAGTTTAAGTTACAAATATTCATTTCTAAGTTGGAAAAAGTTAGTCGTATTTTGGATATTAAAGAGCGAAGCTCTGTTGGAAATAATCGGGGAAGGCTTATTGTATTTAATTTATTCCTTCGTAATTTGGTCATAAGAGGCAACGATCATTTGTGCATACTTGACCTCACGGAAGGAAGGAAGACCGGAGCCAGATATTCACATTTCCCAGCTCTCTCTTCAATTAAGGACTCACAGGTTTCATGGTAGAAGAATCAGAATATTAAATGGTAACCTTTCCTACCCGAATCTGCAATCATATTAATCTACCGTTTCCTTTATCCCATTTCAATTGGTAATTTTGGTAGATTAGAGAGAAGGAAACCCTTATTTCTCTCTGACATGGCGTCTGTTGGTTTAGCTTACTGTTAAATTTAATTTCTGTTTCTTTTTAAAAAATTAAAGTTTTTTGAAATTGGAAAAATTAAAATTATAATTTAAATTAACGTCAAATAAAAATAACGACTCATCCTTTCCTAAACTTCCTTATTGAGCTTAAATAGTTTATCTTAGTGGAATTTCAGATCGAATGGGTTATTCCATTTTTCCAATCGACGGTCTTGCCAATTGTTTGGTCACGCCGTACTTCCACCATTTCTAATAATCGCTTGTCTTGCTAGATGTCTCTAGTTCATGCTAGTTTCCCTACCCTACGCTAGTTTTGCCAGTAATTGATGGTTTTGACTAGAAATTCCTATCGTAGGTAACTGTCAAGGTTTAAGCCATACGCGCTATTGGTTTTTATTTTCAAAATATTTTGGGGGTCACCCAGTAGCGGAAGCCCTGCCCAAATTTTTCTAAAAATTAAAACAAATTAAATATTCTCGCAGCGGAAGCTCTGCTTAAAATTCTGTAAAATTCATAAATCATTTAAAGCTTTCAAGGCTAACGTTTAATAACCTTGTCATTGACCCCAATTAAGGCATAAAGAAAAACAATTCTAAGAATAAATTAAAAGATAAAATTCCTTTCATGAACAGTCATTCTTACGATAACCGTACTACGTTATTATTTCAAATCAATCAAGTACCATACACTGTAGCAAACCAGCTGGTTTAGGCGTCGGTACACTACGAGAACATCAGAAAGTTCGGGAGAGTGGTTGGGGTAAGGCAGAGGGCGTAGATGCTACCTCCTGTACTACCTCCCATGCTTCCTCCTGCACTACCCCCATGCTTCCTCCTGTACTACCTCCCGAAAAACTATACCTTGGAGTAACATGATGATTAACCATCCTGTTAGGTGAAAACGGGTAAACAAATGACCTGTCCTTTTTTTAGGGTGAGATTAATCATCCTGTTAGGTGAAAATCGGTAACGAAATGACCAGTCCCATTCCAGTTTGATATTTATAATCCTAATAGGTATTGTTTGGGAGGTAGTACAGGAGGAAGCATGGGAGGTAGTACAGGAGGAAACATGGGAGGTAGTACAGGAGGAAGCATGGAAGGTAGTACAGGAGGAAGCATGGGAGGTAGTACAGGATGTAGTACTGGAGGTAGCATCTACGCCCTCTGCCTTACTCCAGCCCGAGAGAGTAGTTCAATCCTGAGACTCGAAAGAACTGCCTATCGTCCCTTAAGCTGTAGCTAGTGGGTATAGAATTGTAAAAAGGAATAATCGATTGATGATTGAATAAATTAAAATATAAAGGAAAAATAAAGTCATAAAATTAAAGTAAAAGATTAAAGTTCATATTTTAAAGGTCGTTGGTACAACCAAAGGCAGAAACCTAATTACCAGTGTCTACATTCAACGTCTACGTTCCCAAATTAATCAGTGAATAGAATGATAAGAGGTCAAAGCTATCATGGCTTCTAAAAAAACAGAAGAATTGCAAGACCCAACCAGTAACCCTAAGGGGGACGAACACGATAAAGATAACGAAAAGGAAGAAGAAGTCGTTGTAGCAAAAAATTAGCAGCATTTGCTTTGTTTTGTTGCCGACAAAAATAAATAGATTTTGACTACTTAGCCGGAAATAAAATATTCTTATAATTTGCCGAAACTTTATAATTTTGTTAATCAAATTGGTTCGGATTATGTAATTTACTTTACCTGTGCACAGACAATTAAAAGTAGTCTCAATTGAATTTTTCCTTGACTACCGACATTAATTAAATATAGCATCAAAACCCTGGAATTATGGTGCAGGTACTCGAGTACTCATTTCAGTTTTTTTAAAGAAGAATTCCAAAATATATGTATCTATTGAAAAATATATACATTTTGGAATATATTGTTATTGATTTGATTACAAATATTAAAGTTGATAAACGGAAACATATTTGCTTTAAACAAATTTTTTTAAAATATTTCTCCTACTATTATAATTATAATCGATTGAGTAATAAACTGTAATAAGTTTGAGTAGTTTAATGCTAATGATTTTTTTATTTACTAAAAGTTGGAGAACTTATTTTTAACTTAGATTGGAGTTAAAACTAGCAATTTTAGAATGGTATCTACTGAATAAGTTGACATTCCTGTTAGCTGAAGCCATTTGGATTTATTCGAGAATAAATTAAAGTGGCCTAAAAATTAGTGAAAAGCGCCTAAAATTTTAAATTTAAATTAATTTAAATTAGGCGCTTTTCACTAATTTTTAGGCCACTTTAATTCATACCCGATTTATTCTACTTCTACTAAATAGAATAAAGCACGATCTGACGTATCGATCGTACTGAGTAAAATACTTCAAATATTCCAAATAGGTAATTCAAATAGGCTCAAGTTAAAACTGATCCTTCTAAGCAAAAGAATGACAGTAAAAACAATCTTTCTCTTTGGATCATTTTTATAATAGACGTTACATTTTGTAAAAATAAGTTCCACAATAGTGTTTTTTTTGTATTTTTCAATTTGCAACACGTTTTTAAAATGATCTGCTATAAATATCCCGTTTTCGAAAGCAAAAATTATTAATGCAAATCCAATGAAGAAAATATAAATAAGAAATGTAGTAACCATGAACTCAATGACAGAAGTTGTTTTAATCCATACCATGGAGTGCCTCGATGAATTAAACTATCCCAAACATTAGAAAGCTCTAAATCCCACTTTCTTATACTTTTTGAGCTGTCCTACTTAAATTAGAGAAATAATGGGTTCATAGCTGTTGTCAATCCAGTATCCATACTGCACGGACGAAATAGATCCATCTCCTGGTCTGTAATTTATTCTTTGTAATAAGTTATTTATTACTTGTACCAATTTCCATTATTAACTTAATTTCTGCTGTAAACTTTAAACTGGTATGACTTATGAAATATTTGCTTTTCCTTTCCTTCCTTCTATTTCCAGCAAGTTCATGCAATCAATATTTAACGTATTTAGGAAAAGTTTAACCATTGTTAAGTTGATTTTAATTTGTTGCGTTTGTAAAAAGCCTACAATCTCATTTCTTATCACTTGAAATCTTATAAAACCGTTTTAAATTCTCCGTTCTATAAAATTGTATAAACACGATAATTTGAAGACTTATGTCGACTGGTTTTATATAAGCATTATAATTTGCAGTTTTTCATCGTAAAGCTTATTTAGAAAAGTAAAAATTTATGTAAAGCAGTACAGTATGTACAGTTATCGTCATTAGAATATTTGTCGCCCTAAAAATTCACGCTATGAAGATTATTAAGTTTAAGGAAATCCTGGTTGTAATAGTTACATTTTTTCTAGTGTGTGTATTTCAACATCGAATTCAAGGGATCCAAGATTTTGAGAATATATGTTTATAATGTTTAAATAATACATTCTTATGAAGGTAATTAACACATTTTTTGCACAAATAACAGTCCCTGTTTACATAACTGTTAAAAACTTAAAATCCACTTCAACCTGGAGAACATTACTTTATAACTTTGATTACCATAAATTTGAAGATAAATTTTTGTGAAGAACAGTTTTAAATTGTATACAAATATTTGTTTTGAGCTCTCAAATATCATTTAATGAAGTTTCTGATTTTGAATATTTATATCGAAACTATGGCTTTATGTTCCTTAATTCCAAAAAAATAACAACACATTATTTAAGCAAAGACAAATTAACACCGCTGAATGAATTCTTGAAATACTTCAGCTTTCAACATTTCAAATTATATCAATCGATAATAATAATTCGAGTGAAATTTATATATTCTTTATGAATAAATGTCCGAAGGTTATTTCCTGCCAAAAATTTGTTACAAGAAAAAATAAAAACTAAACTCTTGTTTAAGCTAAATATATGCTTTAGGATTATTAGGATATGCAAAAAAATCTGCTTAAGTTGTTGACATTCATATATATTAAAAGTTCGGGTCTGTTGTGAATTCCCACGAAAGATAGTTGAAGTTCGCCATCCAAATCACAAATTGGATAAGAGCATTATTTCCGCCAACGAGGCGCCATCAAAAAGATAAAAATGAAATGCAGCGTTCTCCCTCGTAATGTCACTCACTTTCTCTTTAACACTACATTTAAACAGCAATTAAATAGAACAGTATTAAAATAATGTATAATGTGAATTAATAATAATAATCACTATAATTTAATTATTATTAAATTGATATTTAATTGCTGTTTAAATGTAGTGTTAAAGAGAAAGTGAGTGACATTGCGAGGGAGAACGCTGCATGCCATTTTTATCTTTTTGATGGCGCCTCGTTGGCGGAAATAATGCTCTTATCCAATTTGTGATTTGGATAGCGAACTTCAACTATCTTTCGTGGGAATTCACAATACTATCTCCTGGTCTGTTATTTATTCCATTACTTGCACCAATTTTCATTATCAGCTTGATTTCAGCTGCATTTCCAATATACCCATTCTGATTACAGCTTGCAGTCAGCTTGAATACTTGGCTGTAATAGCTTTGCCCATTTCCTAAATACACTGGGTTCTGTTCTGTAAAAGCTGTTTTCTTGAATGAATAGTCAGATTAATTAAATACAGCATCAAAATCGTGGAATTGTGGTGCAGGTGCATTTCTTTCGTTGTTTTTAGAAGAATTCCAAAATATATTGAAAAAAAAATGTTTTTGGGAATATATATTGTAATTGATGACAAATACTAAAGTTGATAAACGGACATTTTTTTATACAAACATTTTAAAAATATTTCTCTTACTATTATAATCAATTGAGTAATAAACTGTAATTCCAAACCACAAATTATTATGGGTTTATTATCCACTTGAGAGCTGTATGAATTATATCTCTTTAAGTACAATTTAATCAAGAAGGATAAATTAATCGAGTCTAAATTATTGATGCTTTATCAAAATCAAGTGAAGCGAACATTAAAGTGTCCTTGTGTAAATTTAACAGACTAGCAACAAAATTATCTTAAGTGTCTTTAGTAAAATAACAAAACTGTATAAATACTCTCCTGTTGGTATCATGGTAAACCATTACTTTTCAATATGTTTTTATACATTTTCTCTGCGTTTATTTTGTGTTTCGTAATATACTTTATAATAAGTAGTAAACGTTTAAAACGGCGCTGTGATGAACATGGAATCCCATACGTAGGAAATGGAACACTAATAATGTTGTTAGGACTGTTTCAACGTATAGGATTGGCTGAGCTTACGCAGGCACAGTACAATAAAATTAAAAGTACTGGATGTAAACTTGGTCTTTACAGTCATTTTGGTACTAACGTTCTCCAAGTTCATGATCCTGAAATATTGAAACAAATCCTTGTAAAAGATTTTGATCATTTTACTGACCATCGTGAAATATTTGGATCCAGTCAAGCGGATTATTTACTAAGAAGGATGTTATTTACCACAAATGGAGATACTTGGAGAGGATTAAGAATAAAATTAAGTCCGACTTTTACAACAGGAAAAATCAAGCGTCTTTTTGCAAGGTTTAGCATGAGTGGAGAAAAACTTGTTGAATTTTTGAATGATGAAATCAACAATTCATTAAATTCTGAAATTAATATTACTACAGCATATGCAAAATTTACAATGGATGTAATTTCTTCAGCAGTTTGCGGTATCGATGGTTCTGTTTTTAATCAAAAAGATTTATCTCCTTTTGAAAAGATGGGCAGTGTACTTCAACCTAGCTTTGCTCCGTTTGCAATTATCTGTATAAATGTTTTACCAGAAATAGTTACGAAATTATTTGGAATATCTTTGATGAATACACAAGTAATATTGTTTTAGATTAAAAAAGAATTAAATAAGCTAAATCAAATTTACTTTTTAGGCTCAAGAATTTTTCTCAAATATAATTAAACATTCGATTGCAGATCGACAAGCTAAGGGGGTACGTTGCGACGATTTCTTACAATTAATGCTGGAAGCAAAAGAAGGAAAATTAAAACAGGAAGAGAGTGAATTGGAATCGTTTGAAAAGGATGCCCAACTCAATGACTCAACTTCTGAAGTATCCGCATCTGAAATACTAAATGAAACAACTATTATTGCAAACAGTATTCAATTTATTATGGCTGGTCTGGATGGAATTCAAGCAATTTTACAGTTTGTAACGTACGAATTAGCTTTGAACCAAGATGTACAAGAGAAACTACGCGATGATATTAATAAAGCAATTCATTCTAACAATGGAAAACTTTCATACGAAGCTATAGGACAAATTGTGTATTTGGATATGATTATTAATGGTAAAAGTTGTCCTTTGTTTTGAATTTATTTTAAATCCTGATTAACGTTTAGAAACCTTGCGGCGTTGGCCACCAGCTTTCGGGACAGATCGTCAATGTGTGAAAGACTACAAGATTCCAGGTACTGATTTTGTATTGAAGAAAGGTGAGGCTATAGATGTACCAATAACTGGTTTTCACATGGATCCTGATATTTTTCCAAATCCTGAAAAATTTGATCCTGAAAGATTTTCTCCCGAGAATAAGCAAAATATCAACTCGTATGAATATATGCCATTTGGACAGGGACCACGAAATTGTATTGGTATGTAACTTTTAATAAATTTTAAAATTTAAAATTATGATTTTATTGTACTGTAGGAATGAGATTTGCATTAAGTGAAGCTAAAGTTGCAATTTCACAGTTGGTGAGAAACTTTATAATTCAACCGTCAGGTAGAACAATGATACCTTTGAAAACCGTTTGTGAGGGAGCACGAAAACCTAAAAGCGACATATTTCTATCTCTGCGTAAAATAAATTTGTAGTGAAATTGTTCAAAACTGTATATTAAAATAACTGATTGAATAATTAAAAAAAACGAAATGAATCGTTCGAATAAAACGTACACCCAAAACCACATCTTATTATTTATTTCCAGTTTATTAATTTGTTTGTTTAACTAAAGAATTTTGATAAAATTATGTCCAGTAGAGGTTCCATGTGAAAATCGCAAAAACGAAAATCCCTTAAAACAAAAATCCCAAAAACAAAAATCCCTAAAACAAAAATCCCTAAAACAAAAATCCCAAATACAAAAATCCCTAATACACCAAAATCCCAAATATACAAAAATCCCTAATGTACAAAAATCCAACTAGAGTTTTCAATGTCCATTGGAGGAATATTTAACTGGAGTTGCGTCAAGTTTAACTTTTAGTGTATAAGTTAAAATCTTTTTCTAAACTAGTAGTTTTGTAATTTTCTTAGTCTAATTAGTATTAGTGTATGTGCTTCCAGGTAAGTGCGATAAAACAAAGTGCGATAATACAAAGTGCGATAATACCAAGTGCGATAATACGAAGAGCGATACCACCTAACAGCGTTACAAAAATAGGTTCCATGTGAAAATCCCAAAAACGAAAATCCCTAAAACAAAAAGGGATTTTGGTATATTAGGGATTTTTGTATTTGGGATTTTTGTTTTAGGGATTTTTGTTTTTGGGATTTTCGTTTTTGGGATTATCGTTTTTGGGATTTTTACCTGACACCCCAGTAGATATAACTGTTTATAATAATAGTTTTATCGAAAATGATTTTTAGAACAGTTCTATTTAACCATCGGTATCCACGTTCTACGATGAGTAGATACAGTAAATATTACTATACAGAAACAATTCTTATCATGCCCCCTCCACAATACAAGGTGGGGAATCCTGTTTGTCTTTTTATTTGAGGCCGTTTTAGCAGCCTCTTACCATTTTGCATTTATTTGTACCGAGAAGGAAAAACTTTGGTTAAAAACCTCAATAAATATTTAATCGAATTGGATTATTTAATAGCCTTACATTTTTATAAATACTTAGGATTATTCGATTTGCTTGACCTATAGATTCATTTTCACAATAGAAAGTCAAGTGCTGATTCAAACTTCAACCTCGTCAGGTCTTTTCATTATCCGAGATAGAACATTTACAATAAGTTTTCTTTTAAATTCATTTAATTGGTAGGTGTAAATTTTAATATTTTGTGTATTTATCCATCATCAATCAATAGAATCCGAATTACTTTTCGTATTAGTTTATAACTAAAGGTTAACTATAAGTGCAAGTTAAATTTTAAATATATTTCTATTATTGTGTTTTAATCTACTGCTCGTGTTTTATCATCACATCCAGTCAATAGTTATGAACGCTTAATTATTAAAATCAACAATACCTTTGAGTCATACGTATTACCGCAAGTTGTTTTACTATTAATGGTCTTAAAATAATATAATCCAAATTGTTTGCAATTCTGATAATATCTTTTGTCTAGCCTTTAGTTTCGATAATATTTTCATTTTTTCGTATTATTTTGCGAATATAACTATGCCTGATAGATTAATTTACAATCAAGTTCGTTTATAAAGGAGTTTCATTTTGACATGGTCTGATTATGGTCTAGGATGTTTGCTTCATTGCTTTTTTGAGTAAAATATTCTTCACTTTGACTTTATACCTAAAATAATTTTAAAGTTGACACATCTTTCAAACACAATAATTACTCTGCTACTTATGGTAGCAAGAGTTAACAGGATCTTCCTGAAATCAAGTATGTCATCGATGAGTCATAC
>JAQGCN010000404.1:0-22779 GCA_034699725.1 Friesea truncata
ACTTTAAAATGATTGAAAATGATAAGTTATTTACATATTTGGTGTAATTTTATCCAAAATTACGAGTCCTGTAAATCGATATATTTGCCCAACAATAGGTAGGAATGGGTTTTCATTCTGATTTTGTGTCCAATTCCAATATTCCAGTATGAAAAATACTCCATCAGAATCTTTAGCAAGGGCTTTCCAGGAAAAATCATGTGTCCAAACGTAGGAAATCAGAGCATCCAACTCAACTGATGGAAGATATTTCTGAATTTGTCTCAGAATTGTTCGGTGATTAATTTCTTTGGGTTTGACATTGGCTTTCTTTGGACTCACAACTTCTTCAACAAGGAATTCAAAGTCATCATCAGCTGATGGTGAAAATTTAGGAATATTTCTCTCTTCTTGAGTGCAGGAGTTAATTATCTTCGGCGTAAGGATCTTAGAAGGACTGTCAACTTCTTCCACTTGGATTTCCAATTCGTCATCGTCGCCCTCAAGGGTTCCATTGATATTGGACGAAGCGAATGGTAATGGTTGACGTCTATGACTTCGTCTTGAGATCACTCTCCTTCTTCTGGTCCGGGAGTTAATTGTCCTTGGTCTTTTTGGTGGTGGTGGTGGACTCTCAAATTCTTCAATACGGAACTCATCGTTATCAATCAAATTCATAACGAACAAACTCGGTTATACTAAAACTTCCACCACACTCGTCACTCGCTCTGCGTAACTTAAGAAGATGAAGTCGATGATTATTATTACACAATACTACCACCAGACCAGATCAGCTTCTGGAAATCCTTGCAGAAAACTCTGGATCTGAGGTTCTTCCAGCTACCAGAAATTTACTACGCTGCTCTAGGGTAATAATAATCCTTACTTAAAAAAAAGAGCTTTTACGAAAGCTAAGCCATTATTTTATTCCTTCTTTTCAGTCAGGTCAGCTTACTAAAGTCATCATAAAGAATTAATCAAAATGGAGTTAGAACCTTGTATACCCCTTCCAATTGAAGATAAGGAGTTACTTAAAGAAATAGTAGAAAAAGGAAAAGACTGGGCTGTTCTTCATGGTAAATTATATTTTTTATTCAATATTTTTATTACTTATTTTAGACAAGGCGCAAATTCAGTTGAAATCCCAAACGATCGAGATAATCGTAAACAGCTTTGTTGATTGATCTTTGTAAGAATGAAGTTGAAGTGTCCAGAGGAAGTGCTGATGGGAAATATATGTTAATATCCGGTTTAATGATTTGTTCTTGATCTTTATTCATAATGACAGGTCCTTGTTCTGTTTGTCCATTTCGCATTTTCTTGTAGTATACCTCTCCGTCTCCGTCTGTAAAAATGGAAACTGAGCTGGTGTCTCCATTATTAACTACAGTTGAAGTATAAGTAAATGATCGAGTACAATCCATCATTGGGAAAAAGTAAAAGGCAATCAATCCAAACGCAATTACTTTCATGATGTAAAAGTTAAAATCACTTTGGATATTTCAGCTCAGCTACTAATTTGAGAATGAAGGACTTTGCGAAGGAATTAG
This sequence comes from Friesea truncata, assembly GCA_034699725.1. Taxonomy (NCBI): domain Eukaryota; kingdom Metazoa; phylum Arthropoda; class Collembola; order Poduromorpha; family Neanuridae; genus Friesea; species Friesea truncata. Next base: position 1,530 of record JAQGCN010000404.1, read on the forward strand.
ATTCTTTGGTTGGACTTAATTGTAATGAGTTATTAATTTGAATCTAATGTTAGACAAAAGTTATCGCAATCGCACAATTAACTAAGCAAAAATTTTCCAGAAACAAAATTCTTTGTTAATTTTGTTCATTGCATTTCTAATTAATTATTTTCTAATTTAAGGGATCGGAATGCGTTCCAAGGACAATTTTTCCAGAGACTCAATTTCATTTGCACCGTTCCTGCTTCTTCCATCTTCGTTTCCAGAAACTGAATTCAATAAAGCTAAAAGAATTCAACCTATTTTAAATGAATTGATGCATAAAGTGGCCCATGATGATGAATTTCTGCGTAAAGTTTTACTAGAGTGAGTTTATTACATTGTTTCTTTCTGAAGTTGTTAATTTACAATTGAAGTGTTTTTATTTAGGACCATAAACGTTGATCCTTTCATGGCTCGTCTGGTTCAGATATACCAAGAAGTTCTCACGGAAGGAGTAGCTCAAGTAAAATCACTAATATTTTCTGTAGCAATTTAAATTAACTTGATCGTATTTTGATGTTAAACTTTAGAAAATATCTTTGGGTCTGTTTAGATCTGATTACATGGTTGACACTCCTTCTAGAATCATCAAACAAGTGGAATTCAACACGATAGCTTCTAGTTTTGGTGCTCTTACCTCAATTCTACCAAAGTGGCACACGTAAGAATCTCATTACAATTCAGTTTGTAATCCATGAACTTTACATACGATTTTTCAATTATTAGGTATGCCTTATCTTTATTATTACCAGAAAAAGATGTAACACACAACATTCCATCAAGTGACACTTTGAATGGATATGCCGATGGGATCTTACATGCTTATAATCTTTATAGCTGGATGTGTTCGGATAGCAATCCCGCAATTCTATTCGTGATAGAGGATATGAGTATTAATATTGGAGACCAACGGCTTATCGAGTTTGAAGTTCAGTTCAAAGATCCCTCAGTTCGTGTTCTTCGAAGAACTTTGACGGAAATAGGAAATGAGATGCATTTGGGACCAGATAAACGCATGTTTCTGTAAATCTTCAATCATGAACCTTTGATAAGGATTTGTAACAAAAAACGTTTATATTTTAGTAATGGGATAGAAATTGCAGTGATTTATTATCGTGCTGGATACGCTCCAGCATTTTACCATTCGGATTTAGAGTGGAATGCTCGTCTTCAAATGGAGAGGTCAAAAGCTATTAAATGTCCTTCCATCCAATATCATTTAGCTGGTTCTAAAAAAGTACAACAAGAACTAGCTCGTCCAGGAATCCTGGAAAACTACTTGAAAGATCCTTCGCAAGTACAAGCTGTACGAGAAGTTTTCACTGGATTGTATTCCCTTGATATGGTAACTGATACATGATACTTGACATGAAACCACAACATTTATGATATGGTATACTGAATGATTTTAGAGGGATCCAACTGCTGATAATGTAATACAATTGGCCATTGACAACCCCACAAAATACGTCCTAAAGCCGCAAAGGGAAGGAGGTGGAAACAATCTTTACGACGGTGATCTTTCTAAGCACTTGAAAAAAATACGTAATTCTGAAGAAAGACATGGTTGGATTCTTATGGATAAAATTAATCCAACTCCATTGAAAGGTTACATCATCCGGCCAGCTTATGATGAACCTACTTTTACGGATGTGGTTTCCGAACTTGGTATTTTCGGTGTAATAATTGGGTATAATCATGTTATTTTTACAATAATAATGAAAAATTGACATTTGGATCTTCTTTAGGAGTGCTGATAAAATTGAGTTAAATACCGAAGTGGGTCATATGCTTCGTACAAAAGCTACAGGGACTAACGAAGGGGGAGTCGCAATTGGCCTTGGTGCTTTAGACAGCCTTTACCTCAAAAAATGACGTTAGTTTTGGAGCTTTACAATTATTAATTAAGTTATAAAACACGAAAAAAGTTATACAAGAAACAAGATTAATTTTATCAAAGTGATAAAATGAATAAATGAAATGAAAAATGTTAAATTAACTTTAATCTTAAGCTGTCCATTTGAGGCAACGTGTGTCTTGATGGGTTGAGTAACACTTGATTGAGCAGTACCTCACTCCACATTGTACACACGTGTAGTCACCAAAAAATCCACAAACATTACAGAAATGACGAGGGGGTAATTTAGAAGCTGGAGCTTGGGCTAAAACGTACATACATTTTCCATCATCTCGTCTTTGGGTATCTTCATCTATCATTTGTGGTATTGTTTTTCGGTACCTGGTTCAAAAATGGAAAAAGTTAAGATTAAACACAAAGTTTTACGAAAGATTAGTTTTTATGCTTACTTTTTATAGTAATCAATTGGACGAAATTTCCGTCTCTTTGTTGATCCTTCAAAAGACTCTTGGAATTTCGGAGCTCGTTTACTCATAACTGAAAAAGAATAATTAAACTATCAGAAAAAAGATGCTTTATGTTTATTAACCTAAATCTGCGTGAGGTTCATCTTGAAAGTTATCTTGTTCGAGGGCTTCCAGGGCTTTCTTTTGTCTTCTTGATCTAGCAACCATGTCCAAAACCTTTCCAGCTTCCCTTGCTCTTGCAGTCATTTTGGTAGAGTTTTCAGAGGGAGAATCAGTAAATAAATTGGATAAGATAAGGGTAGTTAAAATATTCTGTAGTTGGGTTTATGGTGAAGGTGAATAGTAACTTAATTCTGCTCAAGACGAACACTCATTCTATCCAAAAGTTCTTCAACTCTTTCTTGAAGTATCTTTAAAATTTCGCTTTCTACAAACAAATGACGATCATCTAGATCATGAAGAACGAATTTGCGTCCTAGAGCTTGCGTTTCATCTAAATTCAGCAAAAATTGTTTCATAGCCGGGTCACTGCAAAAACAAATAAAAATCTAGTAAGCTAGTGCAATATAAGAAGAAATAAGTTAAATAATGTAAACAAAATTCATTTAGTTACCACTTAACAAGAACTCCTTTTGTTACATTCACCATTCTTCCATCACCGTCTGTTTTTTAATAACTAAACTAAGAAATTTTTAAAACTTAAAATTAATCAACTCAAAAGTCAAAAACAAACAATCCAAAATTCAACTTTCCCTCATTTTTTGAAAAAAAAAATATTAACCGACGAAGTCAGTAGTATCTGTGATTTAGAAATCTGTCTGTCCGTCTATCTGTCTGTCCGTAAACACACGATAACTCAAGAACGAGTTAACTGATGTCAACGAAACTTGACACATAAGTATTTATTTGACGTTATTAAATGAGGTCAAATTTAAAAATGAGCGAAATTGGTGAAGTGCTTCAGGAACTTTTCATAAGGGCTTAATAAAAATATGAAAAAATCTATATCCGATTTTTAATTCAGCCTGCCATTTTCATGTGTTTAGTCGGAATAAATCTAAACTACGGTCGAATATAGGTTATATTGTTGTACATTAATGTGCAAAAAATCACAAGTTTATTTGGGTGCGTTTCAGAGTTATAGGTGAAAATTTGAAAAAGTAGGAGGGAAAGTGCAAAATATCTGATGTGACTGATGTGATATCTGATTTTTTCCTTCCCCTCCTCCAGTTTCTTCTCAGCCAGTTCCCTTTGGAATTTTGGAGAGTGTAGACGTGAATTTTACCAAGGAGAACTTAATCAAATTAATCAACAAAAACTGAATTAACTACGATTTATCTTAGCCTAAAACGATTTGAGATTCCGTAATTACATTAAGCAAAAAGAGAGTCATTTTATTTAAAGCCATGTCATCTTTTGCTTTCCATTCTTTTCTTTTCTTGTCAAATTGGAGGCTTGTTCTTTGGTGAAAAATCTTTCATGCTGTTTCAACGTTGAGATTTTCTTATTCTCATTTTTGACTAATTTTTGACTAATCCCCCCCCCCCCAAATTCTAATTTTAATTTTAATTATAATATACATACGCATATTCTACAATTTTATGTTTACTCGTTGATTGGGCATATGCCATGTCAAATAAAACTGATTGATTGACTAATTATAAAATTATTATTCTGCAATTGATTTGAGTTAGATTGGGAGTTAGCTGAATAAGATTTTTAGTTAATCTTTATAACTTTATGTATATAATGTATTTTAAAGTTTTCTACGCCAAGGCTAACCATAAGTTCATAAACTCTGCTCTACTGCTTAATTAAATTATGCAAATGTTGTATGACAAAAAAATTTTTAATTATAGCATAATCATCATCGATTCCCCCAGAATGGAGGAACTTCCTGGACCTGGCCAAGTACAACAACGTAAGTTATTGTCTGCTTAAATAGTATTTTATTCATTTATGTTCATCTATTTTAATTTTAGTAAAAACTCAATTTGGAGTTTTGGAAGATGCCGCATTCGCTTACAGGATCCACAACGAGGAAGGTATGCTGAGTAATCATCCACTTTTAAATGTGTAAATTTAATTTTTCTTTAAAGAATTTTACAACAATAGGAGAGCTAACCGTCGTAATAATGCCAGGATTAGGAATAATGACTTTCAGACATCAGATGTATGTACCTTATATGAATGAATTTGTTTATTTGATATGCCAAAGGCCAATCAAAATCTAATTTTACATAATGATTTTGTAATTGTCATATTAGGTTAAAAAGATCCGACCCATGTTAATCAGGGATAAAGCCGACCAATCAATATCAGAAGACCTCACGGCAGAAACGAGACAAGAGAGAAAGAAGAAATGGGAGGCCAAGCAAAAGAACCAACCACCTGGACGGGATGAAACTCTATTTCGGGGTGAATCTCTATTTGGGGATAAAAGTTTATCCCGTAATCCTAACAAAGTGATCCCAAGTGCCCGTCCAAATAGTGTGATATCAAGAACTAATTCAATGATTTTTACGGAAAATGCGATCCCAAGATTTGGTCTGAAGAAAGTTATAGAAAGAAATGTTCCGGCAATTGAATCTAGGAAAGTGACCCCAAGTTCCATTCTTAAGAATGTGATTTCAAGATCTGGAAACAATTAACCCATATTCATCTAACTCTAACTCGGGATAAAACTCCAAATCGGGACGAAACAAATCCAACTCTAAACTAATTCGGGATGAAACTCTATTTTGGGAAGAACCTCTATTTGGGGATGAATCTTTATCCCTAATTCAAACACAGAACTATGAAAGTGATCCCGACTGTTCGTTTTATGAATGTGATCCCAATAATTGTTCCCAAAGTTCAACTATGGAAAAATGATCCTGTACGGTGATCCCAAGAATTTGATCAAGACTTCTGAATCTGAATCCGTCCCAAAATCTTTAACCTTAAATCTTAAATTCTATTCTAATTATTATTAATACAATTTAAAACTAAAAATATTCAAACACAAACACGATTTAAAATCTTAATTTATCTGTAATTGATAGGGTGCAAGCCAAAGTCAATAAAACCAATATATATTAGGTTAAATTAATTTTGGAAAAAAATACTTACAGTTTTGGAGTTTTTTCCTCATATTTGTGGCTGTATTTTCACATCCAAATGGCTTCCCTGGGTTAAATTCCTTATACACTGCTACGGCTTCACTATATCTTAGAAGAGGGTATTCTTCTAAAATATAGAAAAATCTGAGGCATTCGGTTGGGCTGGCTAGGGCTTTTCCCTTAAAGTACTTAATCCATTCGGCAGGTCTAGGCTGTTTACTACGTTCAGCTTGAATGAAACGTTTAAGGTTTTCTATGACTCGCAGAACTGTTTCTCGTTGTTTCAATTGATCTGCACCCACTATCTGCTCCCAATCTTCGGTATATGGCGTCACGTCCATGTTCCTTTTAATCACCGCCGACAATACCATATTGTTTGAAGTATTAAGGTTCTGATTTATTATTGATGAATATATTGATGATTTTATTGTTCCTTTGGTAACTGACTATGACTATGACTCTGTCCTGAACTCTGGAACTGGACTATCGAAGTTAAGAAATAATGTGACTGCGAGCGAAAGAAGAGAAGGGTTATAGGAGGCAAGGAACTGTATGCAATCTGTATGTACCTTATAGAATTTCAATTTTATTCTTAATATTTTGTGAATAATATTTAATCAAATTTTTTTGTTTGAAGGAAATAAAAGTGGCAGACGCTCCAACTGCTACCCAGGTCGTTGAGGGACCCGAACGTATTGATGACATTGGAATCGAAGAGGTTGGTCTAAGTCCTGCATTTGAAAAGCTTCCTGAACATGAGAATGTGAATGAAACTACTGAACCGGTATCTTCTGCCCCGGCGTCCGAAAGTGATAAACCACCTACTAAAGATGAAGAAGTCGAATTTATTGATGACGCTGAAATCGAAGAGGTCGGTCCAAGTCTTTCAATTCAAATTGTTGAAAAAAATATAATTGTATTTATTTTTAGGATGGCCAAACTCATCATGGGCCATCCATATTATTTCACTTATTTGGTGCATTTTGTCTATGTTGTCTGATTTACATCCTACTCATCGTCCCAAATACAGACGATGAAATTGAAATGGGATTTCCTACTGCTATTGAACGGGACTTCTCTTGAAATTTACGTATCAATATCTCGCTCGAATAATATTTGTAAAAAAAGATTTTCAAAAAATTAAATACTTCATAAAACTAAAGTATAGTATAAATTGAATGATATTTTCTTTTCCTCTGTAATAAATAAAGCTTGTAAAATATGTAAACCACTGTAACTGATTCGAATATTAAATTAATCCTTTCTTTTTTAAGTCATACTTTCAATCAATCAACCGCTCTAAGAGAAATACGTTGGATTCTAGTCAAATTTTGTTCGAGGGGGGAAACTATTCAAAGTCTGGATCTCGTGGTACTGAAAACTCACGCAGAAAAACAAGGAGTGGCGGTGGTAATCATTTATTATAATTAGTTTTATTTTAAATTTATCTTTGCTTTTACTTTTTTTGAATCTTTAAAATTATTATAGTTTTTAAGGATAAGAAATTAAGACTAAAGTTCAAAGTTTTAAATACACCATGTAAGTTAAAATTAGTTGATTAATTTAATTGAGGAATTCGTGTGCTGAGGAATTCGACTACTGATTTAGCTTTGAAGGATATTGTAGCAATTCAATGGAAAGGAATTATCATTTTATACCCATTGCCATTTGATAAGATGGAGCGATGGAGGAGGTGAAAATGAACCTGCCTGCATAACTTTGAATTTGGATGTTTGTTTTTATATTCAGCGCAAATATCAGTGTGGCAATAATCATGATGTTTTATAACGATGTTGAGAATTTCAATCCAGTCGTTCTGAGTGGACTGCTGATTGGATTGCTTCAAACTATAAAAAAAATAATTTTTTTTTCCGAATTATAAAAAATCCACCTCAAATTTTTCGGAATTATAATTTGTTTTTAAGAAGAAATTGTTACTACTTAAAGGAATTTCTTAAAAGAAAGAGTTCCGAGGTGAAACATAACTTACGACGAAGTTATGTTTCACTTCGGAATTCTTTTTTCTAAGAAATCCCTTTCAGTAAGGAACCTTTGGGTTTAACCTCTTACTATTTAAAAAGAGCAGATACCTGAATCATAACGGGGCTTCCAATCTCCTGAGTCTTGGTAAAATTCTTAAAGCTTGTACCCTAAATTCTCCCTTTTTGTTAAGTCGTGGCTTTTTATCACCTATTGACGGTATTGAAGTATTGACGGTCACCTGTGAATTAAAAATCACAAGATCACAAGGAATGGTCGATTTGTCTTAATGTAAAGAATAAAACAAAAAATTCCTATACCTCGCTTGTAATAGCTTCGTCTCTCTTCTGCAAAGCCAGTACTCTGTCTGCCTGTTCCGTGTGCAATCTGCTCACTAAAATATAAATAAACTGCATAAGTCCGCCAGGTTAATTATTAGCCGCAGACTGCGTAGCTGGAAAGGCTTATGGTTTTACTGATGCCGGCCGTCCGTCCGTCCGTCCGCACTTTTTTGCAATTTTTTTTATTTTTTAAAAATTTCTAATTTTTTTTTATCTTTAACGAAAAAGTAAAAAAAATTTTTTTTTGTTTCTTGACGCTCACTTTAGTGTGTAACTATCACTTATTGCTATCGTAACTCTAATTTCATAATCATATGGTATCGCGTTGTTTTTCAATTTAGACATTCACTTCACTATCACTTATTCTTCATCTATGCGTCACTCATCAAAAGTAGAAACTTTTCTACTTTGTTTGAGATACGAGAAAGAGAAGTTATGGTGACGAGAAGTTAAAGTCTAAATTGTTTCACTGAGAGGAAATTCTCTCAAGTGTCGCTCATAGTGACGCTCGAGAGATGGTTAAGTTATGTCTAAATTAATAATCTATCCTTCCTCTCAGTGATCACTAAGAGGAAGGATAGAGGAAGTTACACACTAAAGTGAGCGTGAGTTTCGAATTTATTTTAATTGCAGTTGAAGGAATACCTATTCAATAATTTAAATTTAGACCACATACAAGTAAATGCGAATAACAATTATTTATTTTCGTTAGGAGAAAAGTAGTGCATCGTCTCGATAAAAATTAAATCATTTTTTTAAATTTTTTATTTAAACACTAGGTACTGCTGTCTCCATGCCACTTTGCAATTATTCGCAATTTTTTTTCTATATTCGTTTATTTATGGCAAATCCAATACTGTCTGCGGCTGTTGCGGATTTACTACGTATTTTTATTAAATAACTTACTGTTGGCTACGGTGCCAGGTCTAGGGAACGATGGGCTTGCGGCTCTTGCAAGGAAAAAATCACCAGGTTTTCCTTTTCCTTTCCTTTTAGGAGACAGATCCATGCTTGACTCGTCTATAATTAAAGTTTTAAGTTTATGATTTGAATAATTTAATTAAAAAGCCGAGTTTATAAGCATAACGTCGTTGAACGACCAACTCCCCCTCCATCCCACCGGATATTTCTCTCATTCACTCACATGTAAAAACATTTCCATGTTTAGTTAATTGGTTTATCTTTGTAACTACTCGATGAATTAAGAATCGCCTGTCTGTTTAAAACAAGCGATTCTGAATTCATACCTGTATCAACTTTGTAAATCCATCGAGTAGTTACAAAGATATAAACCAATTAACTGAGCATGGAAGAAATATTTTTTACATGTGAGGATCTAGGGATCAGACAATCTCGCTGCGCTTTAGATCTCTCCTCGTTGTCTCTTTGTCTAACACAACTGGATGGATTGAGTATAGATATCCAAAGCCAACTGCGAAGCAAAAAAGGAGCAATGACACGAGGATTTTATCTGATGTGACATCCCTTTTTCCTGCCCTTCCTCCAGTTTCTTCTCTTTAGAATTTTGGAGAGTGTACACGTGAATTTTACCAAGGAGAACTTTATCAAATTAATCAACAAAAAGATTTATTAACCACGATTTATCTTAGCCTAAACGATATGAGATTCCGTAAGGAAAATCGGGGCCAGGATAACTCGGTGGCAGATTTTCATTTTGTCATTCGTGTTAGGCAGTGAGCCAGCTCTACTGGGAGACGAGTGATCGTCTACCTGGTGTGCGTCCTTGAGCACGGTAAACGTGCACTGGTATATATGACACACACTCGAAGGTTTTTCAGTCCCAATAATGGGATCACCTTGGCTCTGTGAGTTGATAGAAGGGAAAATTTCCCTGTGGCCGTATCCTCGTGATTAGCCTATCAGCCTCAGAGAATGTGGTGATTCACTGAGAGTTTTTCCTTCGTAGCTTTGTCAGAATTGATGTGTTGTCGTCTCTTCCCTGAAAGTAAGCCTAGTATGCGTATCAGGGGAGTTGAGATGAACAACTTTCCACTTAAATGTGGTTGGAGGATAACAGGTGGAAACCTCCATAAAAACCATGTTCATTCTCCTCTCTTCTGCAGCAGAAAACGCTGGAATCGGGGTTAAAGAGTTTTCTTCTTCGCCTAACCATATCCTACCTTCCTCCCGTTGATAGAAGCATAAGCTTAAGTCAATTAACCTTCTCCTTTATCCTTTTTTTTATTATCTGGACAGAACGGCAACGTACGAAGATGTAAGTTATTGCCTTACTTTTAACGGTATTTTGGCTTTTTTCTTCCCTTTTCTCACTAACGGCTGGATTTTACTTTCAGTCACACGAAAAAAATTTTACCATGTTTTTGTATGTGAAATTAAAGTACTTTTGCTAAAAGTGGCCACGCCCAGGGCCTTATATTGAGTGAATAAGAGGAAAGGGTGAGTTTGGGCGCCACACACTCTTAATTTAATTTTATCTTCATTTTAGTGACTTCACTATTTCAAGAAGTCGTCGACATTAGAATGGCTCGGAATCTTCAATATGATTTTTATCACGAAATTCTTAATCCAAATTTCGCGATGGTTTCGAGGTATAACAATTTCAGTTTTATTACTTATATTTGACCATTCATTGTAACTACTGACAAAACAACTAATCCCTTTTCGTAAATCTACTTCCTGCTTGTGAAGACGCTTTTTTCCTATTCCTAAAGAAATCAGTATACCATCATTCTATTCTAATCCAATCCAATTGACAAGGAGAGGGCAAGTCGACTCAAGTTATAATAATGACGTTAATTTTATTAAGTTTTAAAAAAAAGTGTTTTAAGTTTTAAAAAATCTCTCATTTCGAAAAAATGAAAAATACGATGAGTAAAATTTAATATAATTGTTTTCAGGCTGCCGTCAACGAAGCAAATATTGCTGAAGAAATCGTAGGGCAAACGGCACCTGAGATGCCTGAAGTCCTAAATAGTGCTCCGGTTGCGACTCCAGATGCCGCAAATGTGGAAGAGGATGGGAATGTACAAATGGATTCCGCCCTGGATTCAGCAGCTGAAGTACTTATCTTGAAATGACCGAGGGTAATAGTATCACATTTTTTCATATTCTTTAAATAAAATTATAGCCTTCATGCAAATTTTTTCAGTTTTTAACATTTTCCAAGCATTCCGACCTCTGAAATCACAAAAATTTGGTGAATAATTTATAATAATCTTTTGATTTTTATTTTCCAGATAATGGATACCATTGTACAGAAGCTTCTTGTCCCAGCTGGGAGCAGTATTCCTGAGGACAAAAATGCAAAAATTATACTTTCTGAGTTTATTTAATTGTTGAAAAAATCTATTTAAATTTTTATTGTTTAGGAAAGGATTAACAATCAGCTTGGAAACAGCGTTAATGATGATGTTAATTGTAGGAGTGTGTCTCATATTTTGGCTACTATCCGTACGATTAGCAGAAATTCCAAGTATGAATTAAATAATAAGTAGAATAATTATACTTTTCAACTAAATTCACTCTTCTTTAGATCTTTAGATATCAAAAATAAAGATGGGAAATAGCGGATAAGGATTCCATCTATTCAAAATCAAATTTATCTAATTCCCTTTTACATTTCAAGTCCAACTCGTTTTCAAAATGCGCAGAATATACTGCTCATTGCTTATAATAGTTTCCTCAGTTTATGTGAAGGGAAAGGATAAAAGTAGCTGTGTATTCACTTTATTAATTAAATAGTAAATTAGTAAAAATGAGCATGATTTTTCAATACACTTACAATAATTAATTTATACAATCAATTATAACCAATTTAGCATCAATTATATAATTTGTAGAATAATATGCTAATAATTAAATCTTTAGCTTTCTCTCTTTAACAACATACTTAACTTAGCACAACAGAGAAAAGAACCAATAAGGTCAACATTATAAAGAAAATTGAAATTAATTTACAAATGGATAATAATTGAAAAGTTTCTAGTAAAATCTATTTGACTTGTAAATTATCTTAATTTAGTATAGAAACCGGGTAGTTCTGTAATAATGAGTTCAGTTTGTAAAGTTGCAAAGAACAAATAACTAAGACTATTTTCGGCAAATGAAAAACAAGATAGATTAATTTAAAATAAAACTAATTATAATGAATGATTACCACCGCCCACTATGCTTCAGAATCTCAAAAAGGCACTAAATTCTAGAAATGCTTGTAATGGCGTAATTTAGTACAAAAAATAGTTTAGCGAAAGAATTTTTTGATTTTAACTCGTGGATTTTGAGTAAAACCCGAAAAACCGAAAAATCCGAAATTTCGAATTTGGAGGTTTTTGACAAAAGCTGGGTAATTTAACTAGTGTATTATGCCTAGCTGAGTCTAAAATGGTATTATTATAAGTCTATATCCGTCAAATGGTTTCGGAGATATTTAGAAAAAACCGAGAAATTTTCGCAAAAACAGGCATTTTTGAAAATTCATATCTCCGAAGCGGTGAAGATTTTTCTCAAGTTTTTTTCACTAAAATTTACAGAAACACTTCTTATTTCATATAAAAATATAAAATAAAAATTTTAACTCGGGAATTTTGAAATATTTAAGTTTAAAGTTTTCTTAGAAAAAATCAAAAATATATACGGTTACTCGATTCACATTTTGTATGAAAATGAGTTTAATGAAGTTAATACATTAACAAATTAAAAACAATTACAGGCTTAAAGTACAAGAAATAGCAGCGAGTGTAAAAATGTTGCTGTTAATGTGCTACTTATCCGAGTCGAATCTGAGGGTATAGTTCCTCCAATGAAGGGGTAAGGGCAGGGGAAGGGGTCCACCCTCGTTAGGCGAAAGCCAAAACCCCCTGGAACACCCCTTACCCTGGAGGAGGACGGGGGTGAGGCCATGGACCAGACCCACCCCAGATATTTTGATCACGACTCGGACCCAGCACGCGGGGATGCGCCTGCCACCGGAGAGCTGACCGTGAGGGGCCCCTGCCCCCCAACGCCTGTGGTGAAGGCTCTCCGGTGACTTGGCAGGTGGATTGGCAGAACCTTCAGTGGTTGAGCGACACGAGGGGGTCGCTGTAATAAATAATAATAAATAATGATATAATTTAATAATTACATATATATATTTATATATATATATGAATATTTTTGAATGAATATTTTTTATCAATATCGCCCTTCCTTTTGGAATAAATGAAAATGATTTTGTTAAGTACAGTAAAACAGTAATACCGCAATAAATATTTTTTATCAATATCACCCTTCCTTTTGGAATAAATGAAAATGATTTTGTTAAGTACAGTAACGACACCCATCAGTTGGTGCGGACCCAAGCCAGCGGCAGTGTCGCGAGGCCACTGGGGGGGAGCCTGGATATGGATTTGACCTTGGACTTTGTTTGTGTCTGTAGTACTTGTGTCATTGAGGGATTTCCTAATTTCCACTGCGCAGTTCTGGTTGAAGTCCAGATAGGTGCTTCTTCCAGAACTGTGAGAAAAGCGTGGTTTCAGCCACTAGTTTAGTTAGAATCATTTTGACTCTCAAAGGGAGAGGTTCTCAAGTTTAGTTTGCTTCCCTCGTAAGCATTCATTATATCTGCTTCCCTCGAAGAGAGAAGTTAAGTAATTAAGTTAAAGATTTGATTGATTCTCAAAGGAGATAAATCATTAAGTTAAGGTTGCTTCCTTCATAAGCATTCCTATTGTTTTGTTTAGTTTGGCAATTTGCAGTTATTAGCCCTGAGTGGCACGACGCAATTCCATTCTTTTGTTTAGCTCAAAGGAGCTTAAGTTTAGTTAAATAAAGTGCATTGCAATATTTCATGCTGTGATACACTTTAAGATTATTCGGACAATTTGGACTTTTTATTTATTCATTTTCATTCTCCACCGAAACAGACTTGGAACACGGAACTTGTCCTGTGGACAACGGAAAGTGTTGCTTTTTGTGCCAAAGTGCTCTAAGCGTCCCGTTTATGCAAAAGTTTGCTAACATGTCAGAAGAACTTCAACAAGTTGGCATTTCGAAGAAACAAAACCTTGGTGGGAGATACCAACAGCCAGATGCAGCTACTAGAGTTTGTAGGAATTGCATAGATGGTTTGAAAAGTAGTTCTCAACCAACACCAAGTACCATCAAGTTAGGACGTCCTAATTCACCATGGGAGCTAATTGCTACAAGAAAAGGAAACGCTGAGGAAACGCTGACGCCAACAAACGCTAAATGGCGAGCCGTCCAAGTTCGGGCCATGAAAGGGCCTGAGCTCCAAAAACTGCTCGCTGACCATGGCTACCTGCCAACCCGTCAAACTGGTAGCCACGTAACCTGGATGAAAGGAGACATTAAAACCACCGTGGCAAGTCATGGTGGGCGATCAATGATACCGGTTGGAACAGTGCGTTCCATTTTAAAATCGGCTAAGCTGATTGAGTAAACTAAAAAAACACAGTATATAAAACAATAATTTAAAATAAATAAACTTCAAATAGTATGAAAACAACATGATAAAAATAATACTTTACCTAATATGGGAATTAAATCCAACTCCTTGGTACAGACTCTCTTAATGTCTGTTAATTAATGTTTACTCTTTGACCCTTTCATGCAAAAATCTGCTGTTACTTTTTTCAAAAAGAGTCAAATTCTTTGTCATGTTTCAACTTAAGGCTGCATTGGGAGTTCACAGAAATTTTTTCGTATCAAAATCGCTTAACTTACTTAATCTTGCACTTTCATCTACTTTCCACCCAAGCAAAGGGCCAAGTTGGTCGAGGAATTAATTTACAGGCGGTAAGTTCCGCTGATAACAGGCTTTCAGGAGCTAACATCACTCCCAATAGGTAGGAACTTAAATCGCACCCGGTATACTTAGTCAAACGATTATTAATGTCTATTATGAAGACCATTTGATTCATTATTTATTGTTTTGTTTTTAATTTAGATTTCAGTTTTAGTTTTTATCGCGAACCAAAAGAATTTTGCTTGTTCAAAAACCAAGAGTTAAAATCAAAAAATTCTTTCGCTAAACCATTTTTTGTACTAAATTACGCCATTTCAAGCATTTCTAGAATTTAGTGCCCTTTTGAGATTCTGAAGCATAGTGGCGCCACTTCTTGTTTTTCTACGTGAGTTTTCAGTACCACGAGATCCAGACTTTGAATAGTTTGGTTTTTCTGTTTTAAGTCAAACATCGGATAAGCCCTCGACCAAACCAAGCAATTGAATAGAGTCGAACTTATTTTACTCAAAACGGTCGATTGTTTTGGTTTTAAGTCGAACATCAGTTAGGTTTTGAATGGAATAAAACTAACCTTTTGACTAGAATCGAACCTACTTCATTCAAAACGGTCGAATTTTTGTATTAAGTTAACATTAAATAAGCCTTCCAATGAAATAAAACGAAAAGTTTGGCTAAGTATCGAACGTATTTCACTCAAAACGGTACTAGTCTAACTCTAAACAAAATTTTCCTATTAGATAATTTAAGTTAATCCTTGCTTTCGATTTTAAAAAGAAAAAAAATTAAGTCCTAAATGGTGCTCCCGTTGCGACCCGGACTCCAGATGCCGCAAATGTGGAAGAGGATGGGAATGTACCAACAGCCATTGTAAAAACCATTTCTTCCATGTTTAGATAATTGCTTTATATCTACTACTACTACTCGATGGATTTACAAAGTTGATACAGGTGTAAATTCAGAATCGCTTATTTTAAATAGGCTGTAGGCTGTAGGTCGCTGTAGATTTTTTTTGCATTAAGTTGAACAATGGATAAGATACTGAATAAAATAAACCAAAAAACTTGACTAGAATTGAACGTATTTCACTTAAAACGGTTGGCTTTTTCTGCATAAAGTTCAACATCGGACAAGCCTTTGCTTTGGGACTAACCCTCCCAAAATTCCCCGAACAAGAATCGACATCAAAAAGCTCAAAGCAAGGTGTATACTAAAGCTTTCGTCGGTTTGCATAATACTGTTGTACGGTATTATTCTTTCATGTGTTTCTGTGTGTTGAATTATTGCGGGCTTCTTTTGTTGTGCCACATCGTCTGAGTTGTCTATAAACCGGCCTCATCTCATTGACTTTCACATATCGTTTCGTTGCTGCTTGCTGGCAGAGTTTTTTTCATTCCAAGGAACACGAGTTATTTGTTGTCAATTTTTAGTTAAAGTTAATTAGGTTCTTTCATTTTGTTTGACTAGCTGACGAGTGAGGTTGTTCGAATAGTGGAAAGCGCATTCGTAAATTCTTTCCCTAAGCCTAAAGTTGTCTTAATTATAAAGTTTGATTTAATTTATAAAGAGTAAATATTTAAAATGTTTTTGAAAAAACTATTACTCCTTTGCCTTATAACTTTACCAATTGTTACACTCATCTCACAAAAAAGTAAGTTCTTGAATTTGTAAATTGCATAAATAAATCTTTTTTTTTCTATTTTAGATTGCTTTGTTGCTGCGGAAGATGAATTAGACCCGGCAGATGATGACACCGTTGACATTGAACAAGAAGCAACTGATGAAGTTTTAGAAAATGTCGCAACTGAAGAAGAAGAAGTTGTCTCTGGCCTAACTAAGTCTCAGTTTGGGGAAACGACCATACATTTTATTAAACCAAGACCAGGCCTGGCTGGGAATTCTGGTCCAGGTATGCTCTATTTTCATTAATCTAAGTTTCATTCTTTGCAAAGTAATTTTAGTATGATGTATAACTTGAAATAATGAATTAGACTGATCTAATCTATTTCTAAGGAACCTCTGATTAATCAATTGATACTATCAATTCAATTTATTACAAAATGAGAAATTTCGATGGCTAATTCAAATATTTTTTATTCTTTAGAACTCCATGCTGGAAAGAAAGTTGAATTCTTAGTTGGATTTGCTAACAAAGGAGAATTTGGATTTACACTTGATCACATAGACTCCTCATTTAGATATCCAATGGACTACAGCTTCCATATCCAAAATTTTTCAAGCATTACTTATAACAAATTAGTTAAACCCAAAGAACAGGCTACTCTTTACTACAGATTCTGGGTTGATGAATCTTTTGCTGGAAGACCGTTTGGATTAACTATTAATCTTGCTTATAGAGATATGGTATGTAATTTATTTTATTCTTTAATTTTAGAATAAATTATTAAAATATTTGTTAATATAATATATAATATTTGTAGGAAGGAAAGCCATACTTAGATGCCGTTTACAACGAGACCATCACCGTTATCGAGTTCGACGAAGGACTTGATGGAGAGACATTTTTCTTATATATTTTTCTTGCTGCCCTTATCGTCCTTCTTCTCGTCGTAGGCCAACATGTACTTACTTCCTTTAGTAAAAAGACAAGTGCTCGTAAACAAACAATTGAGAGAGGAACAGGACAGTCAGATGATGTAGATTTTGAATGGTTGCCTGAAGGAACACTCCGAGAGCTTAATCGAAATGCTTCACCAAAACAGAGCCCAAGACAAAGAAAAGTAGGAAAATGAAACTTTAAAAGTAAATTAATAATTGACTCATTTATGTACGGAATTCTTACAATTATTAATAATTCAGAGTAAATCATTGTTGGAAGGTTGTGTTCTACAATTTGGCTAAAAGGATTACAATATTATACAATTTTGTTGTGTATTTTTTCACATCAAATATAATCATTTTATTATTAAGAACATCATTTCACAAATTGATTGAAGAGGATTGATATTTTTACGACTTATCACAAATAATGTGAGATGTGTTAAGAATCTTATAATGTTTAAGCAAAAAATAATTTACAATAATTTAAAAATAATATTCACAGGAATCAGTCAAATAATTGAAACTAAAATTATTAATTACTAATTTGATTGTAGTATGCGCAATTCTTGTGATTTTTTAACATCAATGATTTACGAGTAGGTACATAACACTAAAACCTAACCAATTAATTCTAATACCCTGTCATTCTTTTTTTCTAAACTTAACATTAACATTTTAAGGTACATGGACCTATTCATTTTTGTGACAATTAAATTCTATTTTCATATTCATAAATATATTTTTTAGGATCAGTGTAAGGAGCCAGGAGGTACAGACAATAATTAATGGTCTTTTCTGAAATTTTAGTTGTGGAAAATATTTGTTTGATTTTTTTTTACATTTACAACAGAAGTTATCACATTGAATTTTAGTTTCTAAGAATAATTCCTCAGAGACTCAAAATAATTTTTAATTTTAATTCCATTCTTATCAGCACCACCACGATCAAAGAAATTGTCAAACTATCTGAGGATTCTAAAATGATCCCATCGCTAATTTAGAGCTTTTAGTTCCTTCTTAACTATAAATCACACATATTGGATGTTATCGGTTCATTTTATATTCAGTCATGCTCAAAATCTCACCTTAAAAAGTTACATGAATTTAATTTAAATTAAATTACAATGGTAAAAACAAGCGTTTTACAATATGAATGTTAAATTTTTTAAAGCTCATTTGATAAAATGGCATCTTATTCCTTCTTAAACACCTGCCTAAGAAACATTTAAGGGTAAGTCGTTAACTCGTTTTCTTTTCAGCATTTTTGTATACGCATTGATTCATCATCAGCGTTTCTTTCCAGTTTTAAAGAGATGAGATCAAAGTTAGACTTCACAAAATTAACAAGGGTGTTAAAAGGTAAAAAAGGAATGCAATGCAATGAGTATGAAAGTGATACGCTTTAGCATTTACATAATCTTGTGCATAAGAACTGACGAAAAACGACTACTAAAATCGACGACGGTTCAATTCAGTCCGTTGATTTTGGTGGAGAGGGTGTCCTTGTTTTTGTTTCTGGCAGTTTCGGATCTGAAAAACAATCAGATTTGTCAATTTTTGTCGGTTGTGGTTTATTTTCAGTGAGTTCTGCTTCAGGTGCTGACCACCTTCGTTTCTTTGGGCTTGCGCAAATGCTGTGTGATTTGGGAATGGTTGAGATTGTGGGTGGGAGCATAGGTTTATTTGGAGATTCCATTTGTTTTTTTAGTTCACTTCCGGTTGGTTTGGGTAAACTGGCAGTAGATTTTGATGAGAGAATATTTGAGGTGTAATTTCTTGGTTTAGTGATTCCAGAAGTTTTAAGGATTGTTCCAGGAGACTGAGTTTTCCCATGTAGTCGTGTGAGTGTAAGACAAATGTCTCCGATCCGAAGAGATGAACATTGGAGGTTAAGAGCTCTACGACTACTTTCTGGGCAAAGCGATGACCATCCACGAGTTACTGTGAAAAAAGGTTGCTCCAATGTAGAATCCAGTATCACCTAAAAAAAATTATAACATCATAATATATTGTTCACAATTTGTAAATACGATACACAATTTGTGCTAAAGTTCTAAATATTTTCTTAAAAGTTTCTTCAAGGAAAATCGAGGTTCAAAGAAACTCGTGGAAAGAAGCAACTTTGACTTCTTATCTTTTTAATTTTTCATGGTTTTTCAACATCAAATCATTTAAGAAGAAGCAGAACTTTCCATTTGATGTGAAGGAAACATATCAGAACAGGATACATATCAGAAGTGTGATGATGATAAATACATTTTTCTTTGTTTTCTACCCTGACCCATCCCATTTCCCATGTAAGCGAATGTTAATATTCGAATATGAGTGTCACGAACTTTACTACGAATCTGGGACCTAAAGTTCCACTTCAGTTCCTTTCCTGACCGTTGTTATTATATTTCGTTTACTATGTATTCAAAATTAAATTTTTTTTTTGAGTCAACAGTCTAGTCAGCGTCCGTCTATTGAAATCAATTCCCAGAAAAATGACCTTTAGGTACTTTACAATTTGGACAATATTATTTTACTACGCTCTTCTAATGAGATCCTTCAACCGTAAAACCAAAAAGAATTTTCTAAACATTAATTTCCTGCGGTTTATACGTTCATGTAGATAACTTCCTTTCTTTCTACTTTTGTAATAAGTACCTGTATTATGCTAATCATCACCTGAATCTTGACTCTTGCAATCTTGCGTAAAATATCCTGGACTACCACAATGAAGACAGGACAAGGGCTGAAGGATAATATAATATTACATATTCACAATAACACGTTACACCTGCCCATCAAATCTTGATTTTATGGCTGTATTTTTTTCTTGTTTTAATTAAACTCAGGTTCAACTTCTCAAGCCAACAACAACCAAAATGCCTTCCAGCAAGGATTCTTCTGCAAATTAAGTAATTCGACCCACCTAATCCAACACACCTTCTTCATCTTCACCTGCTTCACATTATGAGAAACCATAACTTAATTCCTAATCATTTACATAATTAGCTCCGCATTAACTCAGCACAAAAATAATAAATCCTAGGGGATCATCATCGTAACTTTTCTTTAGAAGAGGTCAAGAGTCTATCAAATTCTCACCTTGAAAATTATAATAATTACTACTAATCTTTTATTAATTTCTTATTTTTCTTCAATATTAATTTTAGTTAATTATTTCTCCGTAGTCTCGCATTTTTATTGATTGAGATAAGACATAACTGTCAATCCTTGCAAAATAAATCATGAATTAAAAATCTATCTCCCTTCTTTCTTGAATTTATTCACTGAAAAATCCAGCTTAACCAGCTTAACTAGGAATTATTTGGAATTATGCTTGTTAAAATGATTAAAGGATGCATGCCTGGAAATCATGAAATTTTATCTTAATTTATGAACTAAAAACCCAAGATCCTGGTCAATGAAACCTGTTATTCCAGTATAAGATTCATTACATTGTTAACCAAAAGTGGACATTTGGTTGTGTAATTGAAATTTAATGGAAAATTACCTGTTGTTTTTGAGATTCCGAATCCATACTTAATGTGACTTTGCAAAATGAGGGTTGAGAAGGGTCGAGTGGCTCCATTTCCTGAATAGCAACCACAGTACAATAAACAATGCGAAATGAATCTGCAGAAACTGCAGCTGAATTAAAGAAATCCTCCCCTATTAAATTTTCTACTGTTTTAATATCTCCATTTGCCAATTGAATCAATGATCCTTGTTTGAATGGCTCAATCATTGGCATTTCTTCAATTGGGAGGGGTGGTAGAACAGAACGACCATTGTTCTCATCATGAGTACCAAGGATTTTCTTTGGACTTGGTGGAACTTTCTGACTGAGTTTGAATGTGACAGTTGGACTCTTTGGAACTCTAGAACTTGTTTGAGCATGTGCTGCATAGGATGGTGATGATGGAATTGGATTTGGTTTTGCTAATTGTGCACTCAGGTACTTTGGATTTGGTTCCAATATTGGTGAATTAAGTGATGAAGGGACGGCGATGTTCCAATTGGTTTGTCCTGCCTTGCGTCGTCTTGGGCTTTCAGGAGCCATAAATTGATTTTGATAATTCCTTACGTGTAAATCTAATCCTGAATTTCCACTCTCTTTTCCTCCACCATTTTGTTCGAATTCCTGAAAATTGTGACGTCCATGCTTGCTACCTTCAGATCCGAACGTAAAAATATTTGGTCCAGTA
>JAQGCN010000405.1:0-22763 GCA_034699725.1 Friesea truncata
AGTATTCCTCTTGCACATTATTTACCACATGGACATAATCAGGTTTTCCAGTACCTCCAGGCATATTAAATTTATAAGGGGAGATATCAATGAGAGAAAGTAAATGGCCATGGTAAGCACTAAAGTAAAAGTCGAAGTGAGAAATGATAAAATCATAAGAAACCCTTTGACTAACTGGTCAAGCGTAATGATATCCGTATGATTTGTATGAGCTTTGGCAAGTCGAAGGGCCAAATCATTTGCTTCAGATCCAGAATTTACGAAAAAACATACAGAAAGCTCTGGAGGAAAAAGACTAGTGAGCTTCTTTGCACAAGTGACTAGATTGTCGTGTAGAAATCTTGAATTCGTATTCAAAATTGACATTTGCTCTGTACCAGCTCTGAAATTTTTTAATCAATTTCTTAGAAATTAGTCAAATCTTTGGTTCAAATATGAACATGGTTGTACCGTACCTGACAACGGCAGGATGACAATGGCCAACTGCAAAGGAAGAAAAAGAATCATTATATACCCATCTACTTAATATACTGGATAATCTTGAGTCATACCGTGAGCAACATTGTTGATACAGTCAAGATACTGTTGACCTTTTTCATCATACATGTACTGCCCTTCAGCTCTTACTATTTTGATAGGGTCATTTTTAAAAAAGAGTGCACAAGAAGGCCTGCAAATAAACAAAGTTTATCATGTAACTTGTCCATCAATCAACATCAGCGTCATGCGTCACTATAACATGTATGCCATTCCCATTGAGTTTATCATACAAGGTTGATCTTAATAATTTTATTACTTTATTGCGTAAGTTAATTCTGCAGAAATCCTTCAATTCTTAAAAATCCTTCAACTAATTCTGAAGGATTCTTTAACTTTCTCTGAAGTTGAATTTTGAGAACAACTAAATAAAAGTTAATCATAAATGAATTATGTTAAGGCTGTGCGTATTGGTTTTAATGGTTGCCTTTAAAACATTAGAGGACAGGAATGCATAATTAATTGCTTTCCACACTAAGAAAATAAGCGATTAACAATTAAAAATTAATTCGAATCCAATTATTTTCCTAAAACCAATAAAAGAGCATCATGAACATGATATGTCGTCGTAGCGTAAGCTTACCCGAGATGTCGTTTACGGAGACGGATTGTATCATCCTTTGACAGCGTTTCTGACATTTTGTAACAAATCAGGAGCACCACAGTTAATTATACAATTACTTAACAATAGCTTCGTAGAATTTTATCTTATTAAAATATTACTGTTAAAACCACTTAAGATGTCCTGACGCTATTAATTCCTATTTCCAACTGAATATTCATAGTCTTTGTACTTGTATTTATAAGGCTCCTCCTTGGACTAAAAATTTAGCTAACTTTAATCTAATCAATCCATTTCCAGCTCCCTCGTCACGGACGGGTTGGTGTAATGGATGGAAGGAGTAATAAGAAAAATGGAAATTGATCTTTGGCACTTCAGCCAGAGAAGAAAAATCTCAAGAAGTAGAACTTTAACGTCATCCAAAAATATTGTAAAATTCAGTCAGTAAAACTAAAACGCTTGCGTGCGACCGGCAGCAGCGTTGTTCCTTTCAAGCGTAAAGTTGAAGATATGATAACAAAATTTATTTTGGGGGTATTTATTTAACCAATAAGGGTAACTTCTTTATCATTGATTGATATTTGAACGAACAAACCCTTTTATCAAGGGTTTATT
This sequence comes from Friesea truncata, assembly GCA_034699725.1. NCBI lineage: Eukaryota > Metazoa > Arthropoda > Collembola > Poduromorpha > Neanuridae > Friesea > Friesea truncata. The sequence continues at coordinate 1,715 of JAQGCN010000405.1, forward strand.
CTATTTTTATAAGGATTATTTTGTAAAAGAGCTTTGATAAGAATAAGCAGCAGGTCAAAGAAATGTTTACAAAAAATTGACACACACACACGGATCAGCGTCGTATTTCAAGATTTTATGATAAAAATTAAAATTGGTGACCATGAGTGATTATAAAAGGAAGCACTTCATTATGTTGAATTGGTCCCTGCCCTGCGCGTCCTTTGACTAAAATGGCTAACATTCGAAATTGTTCACTTCCTACTCAAGAAATGAAATAAACAAGGATGCAAATACTAAAATGGATAGCTTTTAAGTAATTTTGAAAACATGATGAAAGAAAGATGGATAACAATAATTGAATCGTTTATTAAGAAAAAGTTAGAATTAGGAGGAGTGTAAGCTTAATCAAAGAGACCGAATCCCATATCGTCATCTTCTTCTTCGGATTCTTCTTTCTTCTTTTCCTCCTTCTTCTCTTCTGTAATTTAATTTAAAAAATCACATTAATATCAATAATTGATTCTATCCAATTCCAAGCATTAATTATGTTATATTTATAAGTTATCTCAGGAATCAAAAGTTTATCAGCACAGAATATGCAGACGAAAGATGGTGTTGATTAGTACATCATTGGATATTTAATTAATTATGCTTTAAATTAGCTTAACGTACCTTTCTTAGACTCTGCTGCTGCAGGGGCGGCTGCGGCTGACACTGCACCACCACCGGAAGGCATAGATGCAAGCTTAGATTGACCTGAAACACGAATGTTTATCTTTATACACATACATTTTCATAATACTAGCAATGCAAATTAATTATAGAAAAATACATAAGAATCCTAAATAAATTAAGCTGAATTTAATAACATACCGGCAGCTAACACTTCGTCAATCTTCTTCCCTTTTAATTCTGCTATTACTTTCTGAATTTTATCTGATTCAGCTTCAATACCAACAGAGCCTAGGATCTTTTCAATGTCTGCAGCAGTTGGATTTTCTTTAGACCCCAACACGGACAAGAGGTAAGCAGCTACGTATCTCATCTAAACCAAAGAAAACAAACTCAATTAAAATTAATTCAATTCAAATATTAACTCTACTCAATTACCTTGAATTAATCGATTAAAAACCGGAACAGCGGATTGATGAATGAATTTTCCGACGTGGACCACGCGAGAATAAAAATTGAATGTCTGTAAAGATGAAAGTAATTTTGCTAAAAGTAGCCACGCCCGGCAAAGAAAACTCTAGCCCTATTCAAGTTTTGTGCCGCCCCGAAGTGTTACCGTCTAAAAATGATCTTTTTTAACGTGAGACCATCTTAAAAAATACTAATAAAAACAGATTTCAATGAACTCATACTCAATCGTTAATACTTAGTAAAGTAGTAATAAAACCAATTAAAATTCAATCAGTAAATTAATTAATTGGAGACGCTAACAGTATAGTGCGGTGCAAACCTTCAAACAACTTTAAAACGGCTAGAAGTAACCACGCCCGACGCGACAGATTTCAGCATAAGCACTTTTATCTTTACCGATGTCAAGAATGAGTGGAAACAAATTGTACAAAATACAAATTGCAAATCCACCTTTTCTCATAATCAACCTCAACTTCTCTGCAGTAATGGAGAAAGGTTTATATCTTGTTTTAAAATATTAACATTTTGATACTCATTTTAAACAACTATTTAAACAATTTTGTATTGCAAGTTTTGAATTAATTATATTATATTTAATTTTTACATTCAATATTTATTTTAGAATAAGCTTAGCTTTGTTTGAAATTCATGATTTATCATAGTGGGAAATCAATTCAAATTTTGAAATTATTTTAATCCAAACCTGATGTGTTGTTTTGTTTTCAAATGTTAAATTTTGTAAACATTTTAATTAATTCAATTCAACTTTACTCTTACTGTTAAAATATTTGTCCAGTCCGGTCACGGTCTCCAGTACAATGTCCAATTTATTCGAAATCGAAACCGTCAAATACATCTGTTGCTGCGGAAGTCTCAAACCGCTTTGGTTTGTCTATTTCTGTAAGCACTGCTTCCGATTACGTTGTCCTTATTGTGTATCTCATGAAGTCGACTCCCATTTTTGTGGTAACTGTTCAGAAAGTATGCCCGCAGCGGAAGCAAAGCAGAAGAAGAATAGGTAAAAAAATTAACGATGTACTGTCTGTCTGTCTGCATTCATTAGTTGCATTTACACAAACAACGCATCATTAATCAAAATTCAGTAAAAATCTTTCTGTTTTTAGGTGCAATACCTGTTATGATTGTCCAAGTTGCAAACAAACACTATCAATCCGTGCAGCTAATATTCAAACACCTTCTGAAGAGGATCCAACGAAATTAGTTCCGAAGAAATCACACTATTTGGCCTGTGGGTTTTGTCGATGGTCGTCCAGGGATGCTCGGATACCTGATAAGCCTTCGGCCACGGGGCCATGGACTGAATTGAATTCTGCTGATGGAAATGATTTAGATGCTATTGGAGAATACTATCGGCAACTCGGGGTTCGTGAGAAGGCAGCGAAAGAGCGAAAAAAGTTTGTCCATAAAAGCAAATTTTTGGCAGCCGTGAGTATTAAGTTAAAATATGCTTATACGATGTAAATTATTTGATTTATTTCTAAATTAGGGGCGCCATGGATTGGCTCATTTGCTTCCAAAACGGTATCCATCTGCCGTTCCGGAAGAATTATCTAAAAGCACGCTAGAGCCAACTTATCTTGCCCCCAGATTAGGAGAAGATGAAATTCCTGAACTTTCTGAGGAATTTTACAACGAAGAGCATATGATCCCAAAAAGTAACTTCATGTCTATTTTTCATAATTTAGTAATTGATTAATTTTTTTTATTGCAGTATCAACTTTGTCTCAACGCCTGAATCAGATAGATCGACAACCGAGGGATGTGTCTGAACTCCGTCCATTACAAAAACACCTCGTAGTAAAACGTTCTCTTCGTTGCCGAGTATGTGAGCGAAACATAAGCAAACCTGACTACTCACCAGTATCCATCAAATTCAAAATCATTATGAACGCTTATATTCATATTCCACAAATCCGATTGTTACATCCACTTGCGTCTCCACTTCTACCTGGCCAAAAATCCAAAATTACTCTTCGTATTTCAAATCCAACACAATTCCCAACCACTGTCAAGTTTTTACCTTTTGCTTTTGTTCCTCCTAAAAGAGGTGAAAATATTCTTCCCATTGAAGGACTAGAATCTCTTGGTGGAGAATCATCAACAGATACCAGTCTTCCGCAAATCCCATTCACAATGTCACCAGCTGCTAAAACAATTAAAGAAATCACAGTTCTACCCATTAACAATGAACGATTCCATGTCAATTGTCATATTCAACCCCCTGAGAACATATTAATTCTGCCACCTAAGGATGAGACGTCGGATTTCGATGATGCTGAAACTCCTGACTTTAATGATGATCCAAACTTTATTCCTTGGAGAAAAGCAAATCGAGCCAATGTAATTTTGGAAGTGGATCGTTTGCCAAATTCTGGAGAAGATGAATCGTTGACACTTGGGTTTACGATTGAATTTGATTATACAAATTATGAATATATGGCTGATAGCAAAAGTGGTGGAAATCCACAGAAACTTCGAATTCAATCTCACGTAATTGTCGATCTGGATCAACAAAGCTAGAACGGATTTTGGTGAGTTTTTCTACAATATTTTTAGTTTAATTCATTCACATTTTGAAAATGAAATTAGCTATTAATTTGTGGTTGCCTAAAAACATAAATCTTTTGTGATTGCTTGCTAGTTTGCATTCAAATTGTTAAATTGTAAATAAATTGTTAAAATGAGCAAATTTTGGAGTTGAGTGCCACAGATTTTCAGTTTTATTTTTCCCAATTAATAATGATTTAGTTTATCAATAAGAAACAAAATTTAGTTTTAAGAAACACAGAAATTCCATTAAGTTTGAATGTGGGTTGTTTTTTAGAATACAAAATATTGGTTTTACAAAATTTGATAAATCCAAAACAGAAAGCTAGGATTTCACAATAATAGGCTTGAATCAGAACAAGGGGATCATCACGTGAAATTCTAAATTCTTGCTGTTTTAGATTTTTAATAATTTGCACTTTGGATTTATTAATTAGAGGTTCATAACATTTCTGAGATTTCATTTTAAAAAGTTCGGACCTCTTCTCTTGAGCGTTTTACATGAGCTTTATAGGCAAATTTAGCAAAAATTTATTTATAGGAGCTAAAAGTTTAGCTAGAAACGGATTAACAAAAATTTGTACAATCCCAAAAAAAACTGAATAAAAAATTGTAACTGTTGCATTTTAAAGTTTTTGAGATGAATCAAGTAAAATTATTCTTCAATTAATTGGTAAATATATTCAGTCTTCACAAAAATCAAAGAAAAAAACTAATTAAAATGTAACCAATAAATAATAATTTAAAGAAACCCGATTTGATACATACAATATAAATTGTACAATTTTTCGAGAGAAAAAAATGGAGAAAACTAATTAAACAAACAGGAGTTAATTGACATTTTTTTCAATTAAAAAACGAATTCTGATAAAGTTTTGTAAAGCTCCATTTGAAAGAACACCTGTCTCTAAATTAATAATTTTACACCATCTTTTTCTTAATTTACACACATTTATAAATCCATTAATTACTCAAAAACCAGAACCACACACCACATATTAATTAATTACTAATTTTTTAATTTTAATTTATAACAAGAAGAAATCTGCCGAATTCTGACCTAACAAAATAATGAATTAATTAAAAATTAAACTAAAACCTAATTAAATTAATTAATTTAAGACAATTCGATTCAGCCTTTGTTCTTATTTCTTCTTTCCTAATTTCAGATTTTTGAGTTAACAACTTAACAATTAATCATGAGACCTTGAATGGATTTGGTAATTAATTATTTCAATGAAGAATCATTGGCACGACTCGAGTGGTTTTGCTAATTTTTAAGTAGGATTTTTAAGAGATCTTTACTCTGATTTCAAAGAATCAATGAGTGAAACTACTTAAAATTCAATTAGCGAATAATAGAGATGATGGAAAGAAAAACACAAAAGAGATGAAAATGAAAACAAAAATGTAGTCACCTCCACCACCACTGTGAATTAATTAACTAATCTATCGTATAATTTATATAAACAGTCAAGTGCGGACAAAATCGAGTAAGAATTCATCATCAGAGTCCTACCCAAAAGTCTACTGAACACAACAATTTTGATTTTCAAATTAAGTATTGAAAATCAATTATTTCTTGTATAACTATCGATATTAATATAAAGTATTCATTTAACGGTGCGAATGAATGAAGAAAAAACTTAGAATGAATTTGCACTAAATTTCTAAGTTTAACAAAAGATACTAATAAATTCCTGAGTTTGATTTCTGACTCCCAAAGGTCGCCCTTCCCTGTGCGTTTAAAACAAGCCTTGATTTTTAAGACTTTGATTATCTCTAAATTACAGACGACCCAAGGGTTTAAATGAATAATAAATCCTAAACTTAATTAATTCGAGTGTTACAACTAATTTCCAGACAATGCGATGGGCGAGTCAAACTGAAACAAACAGAATCCCTTCTCTATAAAAAGGTTGAGTTTGGGAAACTGAAAAGAATCAGAAGACGAAATAGATGTGTTTACACTTAATTAGAATAAATTAATGTTAAACTAGTCCTAACAGTATGTCACTAGTACCCTAAATTTACCGTGAACATTGAGTTTGAAGAGTAATGATGAAGTCAGAATTAATCATCTCGTCTCATCTCAGTATTATTAAAAGTTAAATGTATCGTTAGAGGATGACGAAGAAGTAGATGGGGATGATCCTGTATCAGAAATAGAATTCCGAATTGGAATACAAATTAAAAATGTTGGCTGTTGTTGAAACGGAGGTGTTGTTGGATAATGTACAATCAAAGAATGAGGAGACGAGGATGATGAAGAGGCCGGAGAAGAATTATCTTCCTCAATGTCACTTAATTCATCGATTCCTAAACAACACGTACATCATTTTGAATTGGACTGAAGAGCAACTTGAATTTGACTCCAAAGTTCTTTCTTACAAGCTTTTGATCTAAAAATAAAGTCAATATTAGAACAACATTTCAAGAAGAGAATTTACTACTTTAACATTACCTTCGTAGATTTTGTATCCATTCCTTAAATTGACTCCCTCCATCCGGAGTTAGATGAAAAACTTGTCTTGCATTACAAACAATTGATACAAAATCATCATACTCAGATGTAGTGATGTGGTATAGTTTCTGATGTAAACATTGAAAGTACATCTGTTGACATTTTTGTACAAGAGGAGCTAATGGTGATCGTGGATTTTGATGGACCCAAGCTAGACTCGCCCGAGATGAAATAAAGGCACCAGCTTCAATAATAATTTCGTGGAGTGTAAAAGGATTTGTTATAGATTGCATGGCACAAATACAAAACTGTTGTATGTACTGTGCACCCAGACGACGAGAAATGGACAGGATCCATTTTACATCTTCTCCATGAAGTGGATTCCTAGAAAACTTGGCTGTAGGTCTATCATCCCGACTTCTTGCTAAACTTTCCATTGCTAACATTCCCACACGGTATGTAGCTAAAAGGTATTTCATTTTAAGAGCTGACTGACCGTTTACAGGTTGGTGGCCCATTGATTCCCTTCCGAACTAAAAGACGTAGTAGATCATTAGTCTGCTCTCACTCAGTAAAAACTATAAAATAAATTACCATCGGCCCATCAGGGATTCCCATAGGGTTCATATGTGGTTGATGTCCACCCGGATGTCCCCTGTGTTGACTACCCATTTGGTTTCCACCATTAGCCTAAGAGATTAAAATAAATTTTTTACATTAATACTCGTTTTCCAAGAAGAAATACTGTATTTGTTTCCTTACATCAAAATAGCCCACCTGCTGCTGCTGGGGTGTAGGCATACCTCTGTTAACAGAATGTTGCATTTGACTATTTGGTGGCTGCTGTTGCATCATGAGAGGTTGACCATTTTGGACAGAGTTTCCTGCAGAGATGACCAAATGTCCACCCATGTGACCATGAGTAGGGATTCCTGATGCAGCCATAACAGCAACATGTGAATGTGTAACAGCAGGTTGACCTTGATGACCTTGATTCATACCATTGTGTCCATGAGCGTGATGTTGATGTAACATTGGATTTAGAGGATAAAATTGTCCACCTTGCCTAAGATGACCACTAGCAGATGTGACAGGAACTTGGACAGTATTTGATGGACTGTAGTATTGAAGAGCAGGACCTGTAGAGACAATTGTGTTGATATGGTGTTGATGGGGATGAGTATGCGTTGGCATCTGGTGCATGGGCGCAGAATAATTTTGACCCTGATTTCCTTGATGTTGATGGGTATGCTGGCCAGTGTAGTAACTTCCAGCTCCTGGTGGTGGATTCATTGGTGCAGGCTGTAGTGAAAACAAACAATTACAAAATTGACTTTATGTTATACTTATAATTAATACTAGAATAACGTACCAAGCAAAGATCTCCTGTTTGCGGCACTTGATAAATGACTTGGGGATACATCGTCATTTGAATTGGGTTGAAACCAGTATGCATAAATGGAGGTACAAACGGAGTTCCAAATGGAATTGAGCCCATCGTTGGATATGGTGGACGTGAATCTTGGTGTGAAAGTCGAATTACTTCCATAGGAGGACCGGATGATCCAGCGCTGGTGTTTGGAGGTGGTGGTGGAGGATTGTTGGGATTGAGGACAGGAAGACCTGTTTGTGCTGAGATCAGTTGTTGGTTGTGACCAGTTAAATTTAATGGATCCATTGAAGGATCAAGCAGGTTTTCATGGTGCGCATAGTCGTCGCTGAACAAGTCCACATCCAACGGTAAGTGCTGAAATAAATTACACAAATAAGAAATCTGTCAAACGAAACTATCCAGCTCCTAAACCTTACCTTTTGATATAATGACCACCATTGTCTTGCCACATCGAACAAAACTTCTGGGCAGACACCACCTCCTTTCGCGGCTGACTCTACTGTCACGCACGCTTTCTCCAACATTCCATCGCTCTGTTCTTTACACTATTAGATTAGAAAAAATACAATTAAGAACAAAGTAAAATTACAAATTCAAACAAGAACGAGCAGAACAGACACAAAGACACTGATTCTATTCTTGTTTTACTCACCTGTAAAATAGCTCGATGTAATTCGTTAGGATTAAGAGCATGTGCATACGGAAGACAAGAAAGAGCCAATTCCGAAGCAGCTCTAACCATATTCACGTCACCTCTTGAAGCTCTATCAGCAATTGTGGCTGATTCTGTAGGTGTTAAATGAGCGTCCCAAGTTTCAATCAGAAACACAATCGCAGGTGCTCCTAATTCCATTGCTTGTCCTAAAAAATATCAAAATATGTAAAAATATAGTTCTTAAGATTGAGACGGACAACAAATTTACCAGTAATCCAAGAAACATGTGACGAATACGTTCGGCCAAGCCAATTAGGGCTCACTGCATTATGAAGTCCAAGTGCATAAAGTCCAATATGAAAAGCACACATATGAAGTGCTCGATGAGGTCCACGTTGGTTCTGTCCATTCGAAGGTTGTGTAAACAAAGATTGATTACTAGAACCTCCTGCTTTGCTCAAAACAACCTTCCCCAATTCAAACATGAAGTGTGCCCCTGCTTCTGAAGGTTGATTTGGTAGAACTGGGTAAGATCGTTTCCCTTTAAATCCTCGTCCAGATTCCTTTCCAGATCTAGTTGACCCATTGTTTGTATTGGGTGTAACATTGACATTGTTCATCGGAGCTGAAGGACTTGTGGTGGTTGTAGGTCCTGGAGTGGATGGTGAATTTCCAGTAGAAGCTCCTGCTTCAATTTCAGCACTCGTTCCACTCGGAGGTCGAATTGGTGTTCCATCTGGCTGTAAGGCTGGAACTTGTGATGATGATACACTAGGAGTTCTTGACCTGGCCCCTTGATCTGCACCTGCTACAACTGAAGATTGTGCTCCACTTGCTCCATGTAACGGAGATGTATTATGGCGGTGACCAGAATCCTGGTCCTCGTTTCGATGTCCACTTGTTAGTAATGTTGTTGGAGGATTATTGGAGTAGTAGGCAGGAGGTAGAGGAAACTTGCAAAGTTGATGAATTTCTCTATCGAGCAGCTTATCCATTATTTTCGACAGTTTTTCAGAATCGTCTTTATAATGAAGTAACATTGCAAGTGCCAAATCTCCACGCTGTCTTCGTGTTCCTTCACATAGAAGAGGATGTTCAGCTTCTGAAACATTGGCTTTGAGACCAAGAGCCGAGACTGCTGCTTCAAATCCAAGTGTTTCGTCAGTTGCAAAATGAAAGACACCAGACTGAAGTGTACATCGCCCTTCTCGATTTACAGGCATGATAAGAGCATCGAAGATGAAATTCGCCAGAACAAGTGGAAGCAGAGCTTCACCTAAAACAACAAAATAACGTAAGTTTTAACTTTAATTGCGAACTCAAAAAAATCTTTGGCTTTTTACGGACTTACCACGCGATTTAAAGTTTCCATCACGAAGATTTGCTGCTTTCAATCGAATCATTTCCAACTCACGACTTCCGATTGGGATTCGTTTAAGAAGCATAGCCAATTCTGCCTCTTGGTTTGCTAACTTAACTTCAAGTGGTTTAGTAGATGCAGGTGCTGAAAAATTGTAATAATAAAACAATTATTAAATCTTTCAAAAAGTTTAGGATTTTTAAAATACTTACGTCGTGCTAACTCTAAACCAAACATTCCTACTTGAAACGCTAGATAGTGATGTTCAGAATTTTCAGCAAGTACAGTACACAAAAACGCACACTTTGCCAATGTGGCCGATGCCAAACATGAGATCTGATGAGAGATCGGATTTATTTTCTTCCGTTTTCCTTTTCCTGTTGGTGGATGTGGTAGTTCAATAGTTAAATCTGGTGGATTTGCAAGTAATTCTTGTGCAATTGTAATACCAAGTTTACATGCTTCTTTACTGTGTCCATGAGCATGTAGTCCTTCAGCCCTTGCAAAAACAACTTCCCATTCATCTTCGATTCTTTTAAGATTTGCAAAAACGTTCACACTAAAATTATCCTTCTTCCCATTTTCTCCTTCTGAACTCTTTTTTCCACTTGACGATGAAGAAGCTTTTGGATCGTAGTAGTACAGTTGGTATTCATCTCCACTTTGCTGAGAATCTGAAGAATCGAATTTAGGTGGACTATCCTGCTGGATTTTAGCTAAAGCCTGTAAGTCAACGTCACGAATTCTGGATCCTGAAACGGATGAGTCTGAATCATCTTCTCCTTCTCCTTCAAAATCATCCGATGTTCCAATAGGATTTAACTTGAGATTTGCAGTTACAATATTTAATTCGCAAATTTCAACTCCTTCATCTCTATCGTTTGAAGCTTCAGTTTCTCCATCGTTTTCACAAAATCCTTCCGAACTCACACTACTTCTGTTACCATCGACAGAAGCCTGTCTTTGAAGAAGCATTTGACAAGCGGCAGCTGAAGAAGTTCCTGGCCGTTCTTCACTATCAACACGACTCTGACTTGATGACGATGTGGATGAAAGTGCTGGAGTAAGAACAGCGTCATCTTCAAATGAAGTTTCATGTTCTGGTGAAAAACTCCTCTTAGGTTCTCTATTTTTCAACTTGAGACCACTTGCACTTATACACGGAATCATCGACCCAAGTCCTCCATCATTTGCCAATTCGTAACGTTTCTTGGAGCTCCTGCCTGACTTTCCTGACTTAGATGGTCCAGCCACTACAGCAGATGACGGACCTGCTAAAGCTAAAGGTGGATTTTGCGCTGAAGTTGAGCTTCTAGGTTCACTGCCACTCCTTTCACGTTCACCTCCAAAATCTACACTACGAGGTCTCTTCGATGCGTTCATAGGAGCATGTGATGATATGGTTGCACTAGAATGAAGTAAATGATGCTCTCCAGTTGGATTATTTAGAATAGCATGAGAAGAATGAATGAGTCCAGTTTCTCCAGAACGACTTACTCCGTCTGAATGTCGAAAACACATAAAAGGACAATGATAAACTTGGTTGGATTCAGTGTATGTAACGCCTGGAATTGCGTAATTGTCCCAATTAAGATAACAAGCTTCAAGAGAAGGTCGAAAACCTGGGAAAACTTCTATGTCATTTTTGAAACTGTTGGCGTGTTTTAAGTTTACTGATGAGTTTCGAGATTTTGAGATCTTTTCTATAGTTTTGAGGTGCCATTCCTAAAATAATAAGATATACATAATTAATTTTTGAAAACTTTCATAATTTTTATGATTTAGTTACCTTAAACTGATTATGAAGAATACAACGTTCATCAGGTGACAATCCTGGGTTCAATGCAGCAAGACGCCACAATAGAACAATTTCATCGCAAAGTGAAGATCCAGCATGTTGACACGCATGTGCATTCGAATTAACGCTGTGATGTTTTCCTCCATGTCCTGAATTTCCATTCAATAAAGCTACTTTTGTATTGAACCACCAAACGAGTATCTGCAAAATGAAGAGAATTGATAAGTATACTGAAGTGAGCGAATGCAAAAACAGTGTGTTAAAAATCTTATACCTGATCGCAATTCAGACATTCTTCGGTAATAATTTCCAGCAGTGGTACTGCATTACGATCTTCCCGACGAAACATTTCCCGAACTATAGAAAGAAGGTTCCACATTCCCTCTGGTTCTCTTCCTCGAAGCGGTCGTAATAAACTACTCCATTCAGCAGAAGCAGGAGGGGCAGCTGAACTAAGATAATTAACATCGCTGAAGACAATTGGAGCAGGAACACAGAACTTTATAAGAATTTTATGAATATTCCCATGAAGAGTTCGTTCATCCAAATACCAAGTAGTTTGTTCATTTGCTGAAGCCCCGGCTGTCGGGTCGGGAGCTCCTCGAAGCTAAAAAGAACAACCAATATTACAATCTTTATTTTAAGGTTTGCATTTGTAACCTACAGTATTTATAGCAGAACGTTGAGAAGATAAAAGTTCATCGAGTAATCTTTGAGCTGTTGGTAAAATCTGTTGCGGTAACTCGCTAATGAGATATTGAGCAAACTTCTGCAACTGGTCACGATGAAGTCGAGAAAGCGATTCACTTACTGGTGCTCTGAGCGTTACATCTTTTGACTGAAATAAAATTATAACTTAAGAAAACTTATAGAACAAGTACACGAAATTGTTTTAAATACCTGAAAAATTCGATTTAAACACACAGCTACTACATGTCCACACCAATTTGTTGTTGCATTACAAGAGCCTGTACCCAAATAAATAAATTTAAGTCTTTACAAAACCTCGACTTTGGGCTTATTCAAATTGAAAAAGAATAAACAAAAATGCCTGCGTTCATAACATTATTTTAATTAAAAACTGACTATAAATTATTACGCAAGCCAATTTTCATCAAAATTACATACATGTGCATGATGTTACTCGTCGCCGGTCAAAAGTTACAGCAACTTTATGAGCTTCTCGCAGATTGGGTTTGACTGTTGCGGATAAATGAAAACCTAAACATTAAAAATTGTTATGGATTATTTTTTATTAAAGATAAGACCATTTAATTTGAATGAAATACTTACCTATTTGTAGAATATCGCTTACACTATCACTCTTAAATAGACGCTCCCCTTTTGTAAATTCTTCCGCAGATCCATTAGCTAAACAAGAATAAAGACGTATATCCTCTTCATACTCTGGAAAACTCCAAAACGCTATCCTGAGTTGAAGTTGTTCAGGAACTGGTGGATAAAACCTCTCAACAAGTTCAAAAGGAATATGTGATGCCTAAATAAAAAAAAAAGAAGTAAAAATATTCAAATATATATTAAATAAAAGAACTCACAACACAACGAGCCGAGAGTTCCACCAAGTTGAGATGCGATGGACCGGAAGTAAAAGAAGCCGATGAAAAATCCAAAGTGGATCCTTTCTTACCACCCAAAGGAGCGGAAGGGGTTTGAACATTTGAGCTAGCTGGTGCTCCTGCCCCTGCGACTGTCGAAAGAAGTGATGTGCTAGTGGCACTGTTAGGAAAATTGGATTTCTTCCATCCTCGCCAGTTGTTGCAGAGACTTTCTGGTTCGCTAATCCAAGAGCAAAGAGAATCTTCCTCAAATCTGTCGGAATCTTCAAATGAAAAACGATCGCTATCAACCAATTCCCAGTCCCGCATTGCTCTTTCCAGAGCTGCGAACTGGTCTACAAGACGTGAAGGCCTAGCCAGATTGATGAAGTTGTTGGTTGTGTTCCACGCTAACAAAGCGTGGTCACAACCTCTCCGCACGAAGAAAACCAATAATTTCCACCTCCTCTTCGGATAACTCTGCATTATAAAAATCTAAGTTTAGTTTCCATGATTTTGATACTTCATATTGAATTTTTTTTATACCTAAAACTAGTATCCAACTAAATATCTACGCTTTTAAACACGACATGATGATTAAATTTATGTTTAGATGGTAAGGAATAATTTTTATATCCCAGGTGCTTCTTGTCCCAAGAAACACTTAATTTTGATGAGTTTCAAAAATTTAAACGTAAGATCAGTGTTGGATGGATTAAGGGTGGATAAGGTGACTCCAATCCCCTGATTGGTACTTTTCAGTAATCTAATCGCGGTTTCCTTTCTTCTGTTATGTTAAGCAATTTCTAGAATCCACTTCGATCGATGTTAACACGGTGTGGTTTCAATGCGGTTTGGGTATGAAGGAAAGACAGCTTTTGGTATCCTGAATCCTGGAAGGAAAATGAAAATTACAATAATAATTACAAAAAAATTCAATAATTCATATTCATTCTTATTATTGCTTTCATGATTAAAAAGTTTGAAATTAAATTAAAATAAACCTCAGAAATTAGCAAAAAATCGTATTTCAACTGTACAAAGATAATTGCAGAAGATGGAATTCCACTAGCTACTTCTTGATAAACATTATTAAAAGAACACCAGGTGTCAAGTATACACACCCAGACCCAAGAAGGACGTGACAGGAACAGGACAGTAGCTAAAGGAGCAGTAAAAGATTTATAGAATGCCTGCGCTAAGCTCCCGGACAAAACTGAAGGAGAAATTACTCTGTAGAAATAAAATGTTTTTAAGAAGTAATCAAGATAAATATAAATTTTTCAAGAAGCACAAAAAATCCATAGAATGACCATCCCCTTTATGGAAGATATCCATCAAGTTTCAAAGAGTAGAGAAAGGAAGAATGATTCACTAAACAACTACAACAATGAATTGAAATGACTAAAAGGAAGGACAAGGAAAAGGATTCACGAAAATGGAATTTTAAAACAGCTGCAAATGAAAAAAAACAAGTTCTCACAAAATGGTTAAAAGTAGGATAACAAAAATTTTAAGAAAATAAAAATACTCATCAAATTATAATCTCAATACAAAATTAAGAGAAACATAAAAAGTTCAGGAAGGAAGGAAGGTAGGAGATGACTATTGTGAGGGAGGGGGAAGAGGGCAATGACCAAATCCTATCCAACGTGCTGCCATTGCCATTGCTATGCAATGTAACAAAGGACAACTTTTTTTTGTTTAATTCACCATATTGATGAGAAGGAAAAGGAAGCAAAAGGGGTACTGAAATCTTTAACTTCAAGAGATCGCATCTGTGTATTTTGATTAAAGAAAAGAAAGAAAGGATCCCCTACCCTACTACACTACTAGTCCCCTTCTGCCCTTGCCAGTCCCAGTGCCACATGTAACCAATTTTACTGCCACATGGAACACGAAGAAGAATCGGAACAGGAGGAAATTGGACAATCATAGACAAAAGCATCGTTTATCAATCATTTTCAAATATAAAAGTACGATAGGATTGTTTTAAAAATTTTATCATTTACGGATTTCAAAAACTCATCTATTGAAAATATAGAATGGTGTGATGTGATTCTCGTAGCCTGACACACCTATTGATTCACAGTCTGTATGAAACAAAAGGCAAAATAATAACAGCTAGATTAGATTAAAAACCTTGGTACAAAGGAAGTTCTAAAAACTTTCAAACTAACAGGATAAGGGAAGATAGAAGAAGATTCTTGTGAGATAACAACAGAGTATAAAAGAAAACAGGAAACAAAGAGAATTTGTCCATTGTCTTCAGCTGTGATACAATACAATTAATTTCAGCCTAATTTCAAATAAAAAACTAAAATTATGGAAAAATAGTAATAATTTAACTTAACTCTTGGATTTTTTACCAGTATTCCCTACACGACACGTCCCTCGACTACATTTTTTATGAATCCAAAAACTTAAGCTTAGAAGTATAAAAATTGCTAACTTACAATCAGTCCTCGCTCGAAAATGTTTTGATGTAACTATGTATAATTCTATAACGAATCAGAAGATAAGAGCAAAAACCTTCCTGTTCTCTGAATGACTGCTTCTTTGAACTATTGAAATTAATCTTGTTTGAAAAATGAATATACAGTAAACGAATGGGTAGAAATTACGAAATTACTTCTTATGCTGGTATACTTTCCTAAGAAAAATGGTTCTTTGAATTAATGATGGGTAGTGTACAAGTTTGAACTTATGCTGAGTAGGTATGGAACTGCGTGGAATTAGTGTGTTTTTTCTTGCAGGCCTATGGTCACCGTTCGGTCTGGTTTGTGATAGTAGTTGAATCAGAAAGTATCCATCCTTCCTATTAAAGTAAAGAAAAATTAATTTAATGTAAACTTGTCCAGATGATGAGACGAGCCTCTCTTATGTCCTTTATCATCCTATTCATCACATTTTTACATTTATTTGAATGATTCTATTCAATCGCTTCAGCTTAAGGTTTAGCTAGATAAGATAAGCAAGCAGGCTTTTACACTAAACTGTCAGAGACCTAAACCTAAATTAAAATTGTGGTGACCTTTCAAAAATTGGAAATTAAGAAAACGGAAACTTACCTTTGTAAAACAAATATGAGGCAAAATAGGTGACCGAACAGAACACCTTTAATTTGGTGGGGAGTGTGTGTGATGAAGATGAGATGAACTTGAAGAAAAAATAAATTGATGAAGTAAATTAAATGAAACCGAAATTTTAATCCCTTATCAGTTTCATCATAACATCACAAAAACCCAAACCAATTCATTCAGCGACCATTTTCCACCTAAGAGCCTAGGAACAAAGTTACTATGTGGATGGTTATATGACGAAGACGTTATCCTATAACAAGTCCTTCTTTTGGGTCTCCTCCCTCCTCTTCTGGATATACTCAACTTTTGCAGACAAGGAAGAGACAGACAGACGATTGCGTTATAAAACCCCCAAACCCCTTTACATGCGTAATAATAATAAAAGTGCGAACGTTCACCTCTTCAATTTTATTTTATGGGGGGTTGCAATTGCAATTTTCAACACAACTGGGCAACAATTCAGTAAAACTTTTAATTAAATTTTACCATTCCAAATTTATTTTAATGTAATTAATTTTATATTAAAATTTATAAACATTACATTTATTTTACATTGCATGTTGTATTATCACTGTTTTTTGTTGAAATTGAGCATTCGAAATTATATTTGCAATTGCAATTTTAAAAAATGCCCATCTCCTAAAGAAGAATTAATCCCAATACTACAGATCAAAACCTATTTTTTATTTATAAGTAGTTCCTCTTATTTCTTTCCTTCATCATCAACTTTTGTGAGTTTTTGTGGGTGCAGGTTTTGTAAAATTTTAGTTTAGTAGAATTTCTTTTCTGAACTCCATTTTGGCGCTGGAGTAGTTTCATCACCAATTTCAATTTTCGGAAGAAAAGGCAACGTGCCGTGTTGGTGTTAATTACCGTCTGTCAACTCAACTCAACTCGGTCCGGTCAATTCAATTAATCAATCAAGTTCCGACAAAGGTAAGAGTAAAGCTTAATCAATGTAAAGATAGAGCATGTGTTATAAAAATTTCTGCAATGAAAATTCCAACCTTAATTTAATAACCTTATATTTGATTTTTACAGCGATTCTGAATTAAAATGGGTCCACGTAAAGGACGTCAACCAAAGGAAGAAGTCCAGGTTTCCCTCGGTCCCCAAGTTCGTGAAGGTGAAACTGTATTTGGAGTAGCTCACATTTATGCAAGTTTTAATGATACCTTTGTCCATGTCACGGATCTTTCTGGAAGGTAAGTCAATTTTAGTTATCTTTTTACCGTGTGTTTTTTGCAAGTTTGTTTTATCCTATTTTAAAAGAACTCAAATCCTCCATAAGTGTATGTTCTGAATTCTGATTTGGTCAATCTTTTTCCTTAGAGAAACAATCGCCAGAATCACCGGTGGAATGAAAGTAAAGGCAGATCGAGATGAAGCTTCTCCTTACGCTGCTATGTTGGCAGCTCAGGATGTTGCTGAAAAATGTAAACTTTTGGGAATCACAGCCCTTCATATTAAATTGCGTGCTACTGGAGGAAATCGAACCAAAACTCCAGGGCCCGGAGCACAATCAGCCCTTCGGGCTTTGGCTCGTTCAGGAATGAAAATTGGACGTATTGAGGATGTAACGCCAATTCCATCTGATTCTACTAGGAGAAAAGGAGGTCGCCGTGGACGACGTTTGTAATTCCCAGGTCCATCTCCACTTATGAAATTGCTAATAATCTTCTATTTGCTTATTTCGTAAGATTGAGTTACTATCTAATTCTAGCGGTAATAAATATGGACTTTTTTGAGGTTACTTTAATGTAAAAAGTCTTATTTAGCCATGTATCAGAATCTTAGACATTATATGGGAAAATAGACAATTTTTAACAAAAAAGTTTCAAACACTCCAGTACAATTTCTTAGAATGAAGCCATAGTCCTAATAACGTCCAAAGTGATGTAGCCCAAAGATTTTCAGCTAATTTAATTCCATGTGTTCGCATAAGACCATCTGACCAATGCCAAGGCAGGGACGATCCAAGGATACCATGACCCATGTAAAGTAGAATCGAATTCATCCCAGGTTCGTAAAATGGAGAACCAGACCACCACTTTTTAATGTCGATGAGAAAGTATAGAATAGAGAGCAAAATATTTGCAAAGCAGGATGTCACCAAAACATACGAAATGGACCTAAGATAATATTTTTCAATTTTCATTAATGATTTCAAAAAAGATAAAAGTTTACCATAAATTTTTATTTAGTGGTATCCACCCTCCTGTCATTTGACCACAACAGAGAACAGTTCCAGTAGCTCCAGTAAAAATAGCCCAAATACCCCACCGTTTCAATCGACTCATTGGTCTTGGATAAACCAGCATAGTTGCACCAGTTTGTACTCCCAGCCAAACTTGGACAACTGATGTCAAAATCCCTAAAATTCCCTCTGGATCGTATGGTCCTGTATGGAATATTTCCCTTGCAGTTGGAAAATTGTACATGTGTTTCGTTGTTAATATTTTTAAGTCAATGTAGCCAGCAGCGCCTCCGATGCAATGACTTGCTAAAGTTGCATTGTTTCCTAAATCATACCCACCAGGTCCTAAGTACCCCCTTGAACATAAAACAAGTTCTTAATTACTCGATTCTGAAAATGTATTTCTTACGTAGGACACCCAGGGACTGGCAAATAGAAAGTGATGAGAAAATGTAAGATAAGAATCACCAGAATAGGAATCCACGATATCCATAATATAGACAGGTCTTGTATTGCTGCTTTTATTTTACCCTAAAAACACAAAGTTCAACTACTGAATCCTTGCAGTATTATTCAGATCAAACTTACGCCTCGACCTCCCGGTTTTGAAAAATTGACTGTCATGGACATAAGTACAAGCGTGCCGCAAACAAGGTAGCAAATGCCTAAACGCTGAAGAATTCCAAGAATTCGTAGTTTTGCATCTGATCCAAATTGAGCAGGGCCATGAAGGGTGTTGTAGAGCAATCCAAGACCAATCAACTTTAGAGAACGGATTAGAATAGTTTTCAAGATTTTCAATCTTGGAATTCCTCTTTTGACTTGAGATTTTACTCCAATTGGGATACATACTCCCATGATCCATAAAAACCTAAAATTAAATATTACAATTTGATATCATGTAACTTAGAAGAAGCTTACCAAGGAAAGACTAAATCTGCGACTGTGAATCCCAAATCCCAAACTGCATGCTCAAAGAAGTAGTATTTTGCACCTCCAAAATTGACAAAGATCATAAGTACGATACATATTCTAAGAAAAAAAGAAGTATGCAAACTACTATAGCTTTGAAATCAAATTCTGTTTACCCTCTAAATGCATCCAAGGATCTTAATCGCTGCCGCGGACGCTCTGGAGGAGGGTTGGAAACTGAGGACAATGTTTGTAATGCTCGCTCTCCTCCATTTGGATTGGATGTGGGTTGGACACGATTTACAACGGGTTCAACTGGTGGAGGCTGGGATTGGTTGACTAGTCTGTCCGAAGAAGATGATGGATTTCGAGAAGATGATTTTTGAAAAAGTGTCCAGCGTTTCTTAATCTTTGAAGTAACACAAATGGCTGAGATTAAAATCAAATAGACGAAACAGGCCAATAGAAGGGCTACAATTAAACGCAAATTCAATTATTAAGAATTAGCATTTCCTTTCAATTTTTTCTATCTTACGCAGATAAATATTTACAGGTTCAGCAGCAATGCTCACTGTGCATTTATCGTCGTCTTTGATAAGAATATTGTACACTCCAAATTCTTGAAATACTGGATCATTCCCAAATTCACAAAATGCAAATCTGAAAAAAAGAAACTGAAAAATCCTAGAAAATTATTTTATAAAAATTACTCGTCATTTCTTCTAGGTGCAGTAAAGTTAGTCCCTTCTGTTCTAAATCGATAAGTATGTTGAAAATATGTGTCAATTTTTAAATCCCTATTCACTCCATTAGTAAATGATACATCGCTAACACGTGTATAAGGGCACTAAAAAGAATTTAAGAAAGTTAAAACCAACACTTGAAAAATATTTTGATTAAATTATATTTTACTGAGTAACATGCTGAAGAGAGACTGTAAAGCCACAAGGGTATATTGGATTCCGAAGTGAAATTCAAAAATGCTTCGTCAATATTCAATGTAGAGAGATCGAATTGGCCAACAATATTTTGTGCTGGCTCTTCAATCCAGGACATGATGACTGCGAGAGTTACGGAGTGCAAGCAACTACTTGAAAAAAAAGTCAGCTTCCAAAATCCTGAAAAACAGCAAAAAAAATTTATTAGTTTTTGAACTGAATTTTAAAAAACTAAAGAGCGAAGCAAAGCTAAAATTAGATAATAATTTAGGAAAGATGTCAATCAAAGAACTAATCACCTAAGAAGATAAATGAGTGTTATTGTACTTTTTTACTATTTGTTGACATTAACCCTTGCCAAAATTTTTTTTACAACCTTTGTTCTAAAGTTCTAAAAGAAACGGTACTACACACGGAGACGGAAAGATCATTCAACGCTTCGCGTGTTTTCCTCCTCTTGTGATTTGATTTGATCCGGACAGCAAATGAAATCACATCCACCAAAGAGACCCAAAAATAGATTACTGATTAATTTTACTCGAGAGCGTTCACTCATCCTCAAAAAGATCAAAAGCTATAAAAATTCACAGAGTAACGCCTAACTATAATCTCCATTTAGGATCAAAATTCACTATTGTTAATCTAAATAATAAAAAATCCACCCCTCTCTATATCATTTCCGTTTGCTTAAGGAAAAATACCAAGTTTCAATATTTGCATTATACGAACAGTAGGAAAAATGATTAACTTCAGATTTTGTCACCACACCCACCCACCCTTGCTCCATGAATTAATTAAAATTATACTTTAAGTTTTCCTTTCGAAGGTCAAAAAATATACTTTGCATAACTTTCTAATCCGTGATGATAAGTGACAATTCTGACAACCTGAACCTGACGCTTAACCTTTAGTACACTCATATTTGCGAGATCAAATCAGAATTCAAGGTATCATTCAAATTACTAATCTCATTATGATAACAATTAGTATTCAATTAATA
>JAQGCN010000406.1:0-22761 GCA_034699725.1 Friesea truncata
ATTGTTTTTTTCATTTGAGTGAATGAGAGAAAAATCCAGCCGTGAGAGGCGGGGAGGGCGGAAGAATACGCCGTTAAGCTATTTTCATTTTCGTAAGGATTTCCTGCCTATATCAAATATTCACTTGCTACCTCTTACATTTTAAGGCCTAGTGAATCTAATTTAAGGTTGAATTTCAATATTTACTTGCAGACTTTGATAATCAAATTCAACCCTTACATACATTAAAGGCATCTTAAAAACGACAAAATAGTACAAGACCCACTAGTTTCTGAGATCTCTGTTCATGGAGATCCGAAGAGACCGTGAGAAATTCAGTATGGGATAAAACAAGAAACATAAACTTGATTTTAGTGTTCGTATTTAAAACATTAACCCCATTGTTTTAATTGCTTTTATTTTGGATCTTTGGACGTTGTGTGGTTGGTGACTTTCCGGATGAGGGTGGAAATGGACGGAGTAAAGATATGGCCCTCTTATTTTTATGACTTCTGTTTGAATTATCTATTTTTGTTGTCGTCTTTTCGCCTTCCCCGTTACTACACTACTGGCAGTGCCAGTTGAACCCATTTTTGATTAAATTCGTAACTAAGAGAAGAGATGAATATGATCGATTTGGGAAGGAGGATTTTATTTTCTGAATCCGATTTGGGTCTGATGAATCACCCTCCTTCCCCCCATCCGATTCCATTTTATGCTTACTAGAGAAGAGAGTGTACTGAACTGACAAACCACATACGTACCAGATGCACCCCCCCCCCCATTTTCGTGATACCTCTGGGGACAAACAAACGTATAGTGCTAGGCCAAATGAAGAATACCGAATATTACATTGCTAACCAAACACTTGAAAACCAAAGACACGGGAGCTAATTGTGAAGGAAGGTTGGACAGCTGCTTCCACTTAATACGAAAAAGAATTCAAAGGTCTGGGTGTGAACAACAATAGAAATAAGTTTTGTGGGTCTAAAACCGTCAAAATTCAACGAAACGGATTTTTATCACGCCAAGAATACAAAAATTTTGGCATCTGAAAAGCCTGTTTGGATTTTAGGAAAGGGCGGATATTTTTATTGTTCTGTACTTAGTGTACTTGTTAAAAATTAGACGAAATTGAAATGATATCCAGAAAAGTTCTGGTTTCATTGTATAAGAAATTACAGTGAAAGTATCCAGTATCCAGGAACTCTTTATTTAGTCCCATATGAAAGTATTTCTTTGTTTAAGGGGTATAGTAATGAATGAGGCTTAAGTGAAGTTAATTTGTGTTGATGGAGTAGGAAGTAGTTTTGTCGTATTTTAGGTTCCAACTGGGAACTGTTCAAGAGAAAATCCCTCTCTCCATTATTCTGAAGAAAAAGACGCAGAGAAAATCCAGGGAAGCTTAATTTGAGCCTAATAATCAGGGAATGAAGAGAGATAGGCGTAATTTGGAAGAAGGCAGGGAATAAATAGGAATTACATTGACATCCTATCCTTAAGATACCCAAGTTCACAAGAATTGGAATTTAGGATTTTCAATTCTTTTCTCCAATTGAAAACAAGTAAAAACATTTTTATGAAAATGTTAGTGTTTTAATTTTGAGTCAAAAGTAAAAAAATGATGGATATGATTTGATATTAAGATAATAAAAAAAGTTGAATCTCATAGGATGGAATTTGTTCTTATTAAAGTCATTCCCTTATGCTTTCACTCAATCACTTTCTCCCTCTTCTTGTCTTATTATCTTTCTCTTTCACTTTAAAACGAAAACCTCATTTCTTCTCAAAAGTTTTATTGAGCTGTTTTTCTGTATTTTGATTGGAATTTCTTGCTAATCCGATGAGAGAGAAGTGGTGAGTAATGGAAGAAAGATGGAAACTTGAGTTGTTGGTCTGAAGCAAGGAGAATTGGATAAGTTTTTCCTAAATCCCCGATTTAAATTCATAGGGGAGACTGATAGGGGGGTTAGCACTACTAATTTGTAATTTCAAAAAAGCGACAGAGCCAAAACCTTTTTTAGGTCTTATGAGTGGCAACAAGGTGAAGATCCTAACGTAACATCATCTACTCTTTCGAAAAAAAAGTTTTAAGAATGTGTAAAGTGGAAGTAAAATAAGAATTCCCCTTTCTCTTCTTTCCTTCCGGCTTAGGATTGCCTTTGGTTGTCATAGGTTGTTATTTTATAAAGAGTCACCCTCTTCTTACTCATTTCAAATAAAAAACATTCTCGTTTAATAGCTTTTGATTTGCACAGTATTAAATCCCATATATTTCTTCCCTCTAAGGCATCATATTGACATGAAATGAAGCCTTCATGTCGTAGCTTAAAAAAGCAAACTTTGTTGTAGCGAAAGTTATAGAATTTAAATTATTAATTTCGCTTGAACTGTACTGTTAGTATTTAAATTTACTCGTTCGTTTGGATAATGTATATACTATACTAATAAAGCGGATCCTTTTCTTATCTTTCTTCTATAAAGCGAAAAGCATAAAAATAGACTACTATTGATTTAATCGCCATAATAAAATTTTGACCGAAAGTTTTTTCGTCATTGCTAACATTAAATTATGTAAGTCTTACGACAGAGAGAAGGGAAAGAGAAAGAGAAATGGATTCGGAGAAAGTTAGTAAGTGATGTAGATTTTTTTGTTCATCTGAGAACCTATTTATTTTGCATCTCTGAGTCATTCGGTTGGTTATCATGATGAAAAACTAGACTTAACTATGGCTTCCTGACATACACTTCCTTCGTTGAGCTGCGGATGACGTTTTGTTGCTTAGTGACTACGGTATATAATTGAAAATAGGTTGAAGAAATGATGATTTTGTTGATGAGATTTTATTCCATTTTACTGCAAAGCTATTGGAAGCTGTATAACTTATTTTACAAATGAATCTCAAGTTTAGATATCCTGTTAGAAATAAATGAGTCAAGTTGACTACTGTTTTCACCCCTTTTGTTTTCAAGAGGTTGAAACTGGGACTCGGTGACGACAACATAATTAAAAATATCAGGAGTTGCTTGGAATATTCCAACACACTTTTAAAGGTCATGGACCTCAAGATTGAATTAAAATTATATTTAACTAGTCAAATAAAGTACAAATTCATGCTTAACAAATATAAATTCATGACACAAAATTGAATCATTGTTTGTCTCGTACATGAAACATGAGTTTAGATTTTATCATTTAATTTCAACTAGAGTTAAAAAAATAAAGGTGCGGAAATATTTTTGATTGAAAAGAGAATTGATGGGCTCGGTCCTTAAATTTCATCTTAAATTGTGTTGTGACTCTGCTTTTCTTGGCTTTTCTCCCTTCTTCCCCTTTTGACTTGATGATTCATTTTGAAGAGTCCATTGTTTTTCTCTGTGTGAGACGTGGTTCTTCTGGAGCTTGCTGGAAATGTGATCTCACTCTGTGCTGCTGGAGGTGGTCCCCTTCTTTCTTTTCCTATGCCAAAAATTGATTCTGAAGAAGTCGTCTAAGTGCCCCTCCTAATGTGTTATTCTTCCCTATTTCCTCTGTCTCTTTCAAAAACAAAAGAAGAACTTTGCAACTTTACTTTCCTTTCTTAGAAACGAATTCTGAAGTAGCCTTCCGTTTTTGGTCTCCAAGGATTACAAGAACAAGTAAGTGGGGAGATTATTAAACTAAGATTTCATTAGAAACCGCAGACACAACGAAGTATAAATGAAATCAATAAACTTTCATAACTTTCTTTTAAGATAGATTCAATGTTTGGTTGTACTATTAATTATATTAACCAGTAATATTAATTCTTCTTCTGGTTCTGTCGATTCTAATATCCAATTTAATACAGTTCTTATAAATGTTAACAATGTATTATAGTTTAAGAAATAACAGGCAACTTTCAGTACAGTTAAATTGTATGACCATTTGCAACATTTCAAGCTCTGTCATACGATGGACCTTGTTTTTCGCTATGGTTGGTTTCCATCATCTTCCATCGTAATGCATTATGTCAATTTGTGAAAGAAGCAGTATGATAGGAAGATGGGGGTGGTGGGGGAGATGTTGCTAAACAACTAGAAATAATTGGGACCCAAATAAACCCAACTGTTACATCATAACGATATTCCGCTAAGGAAAAATATATTAGAGGAAATGTGTAAATAGAAGTGGCAGGTTGATTTTATGAGAACTCATCAATCTTATTATCTCCCAGCATGCAAAACCCAAGTCTACTCAATTGATTACACTCGTGTTTTGATTGGTTGTGTTGATACTGTCACCTGGAACATAGTCCCAATCAACGCTTTCCGCCTCCACTTTCTAAAATTTTGAAATTCTTTGCATTTGAATAAAAAACTAATTCAACTCTTGCATTTATTTTGGAGTTTAAATGAGCCATTTCCTTTTTAAGAGCTGCTTAATTTAAAGAGAGGGAAACCTTAAAAGTTTAAAGTCTTTCTTTGGTGAATGGAGGGTTAACTGTAAATTATGAAAGACATTTATCTTCGGCCTGTCAATTAAAGTGAAATTATTATTTAAGCCTCGGACTTTCCAATCCTCCTTCCAATTTTCCTTGACAGAAGTCATTGTGTCAGGTCTTCTAAAAAAGTCATCCCTTAAATTTTCTTGGGAAAAGTAAGGAGACTTAAACTTGTTTCTCAAGTTCATCATGCTCATACCTGATTTCTGGAGTGATAAAAATGTAACACGGAGAGGACTTGACATCGTTAAGGATTTTCAAAAGGAAATCAGAAGGTAGTGATAATACCGTTTGAATGACTGAAGTGTTTCATTTTTTTCAACTTTGAAATGTGCTAAACATGCAAGGCTTTCAATTAAACCAGGGATAAATAGGCATTAAAGCCAAAACTTTTTTCATCTTATTTTATAAAAGTTTTATTCTAAAGATTATCTCCTTTGCTTCATTGGATATAAATGTGAGAAAATAATAACTATTTCTATTTTTGAGTGAGTGGGATGTGTCAAACAAAGGAAATCCATTTTAGAAATCATGAATTGAAATTCAGATTCACAGGATTTGGTTTTCCATCATTAATTCATTCTAGCAAACAAGTTATAAAATCTAATGGCGTATAAAAATTGGATTCTTATCTTTGAATATAATCCCAAGGGGTTTGACAACTCTGTCAGAGAATGATGCTGGTAATGCTACTCTAAGGAAGGGGACTTTTCCCGTTATAAATATATTAAGGCAAAATTAATTTCCTTTAATTAATTTGCTAAAATCAACTGAAACACTTTGTTAAGATTAAAGCAAAATGCAATTTAATTAAATTCATTCAATGCACATCATTTTGTATTCGCAACTCGCAAGCTGTCTGGATAGTAAGTATAGTATAATTCTTCATATAGCGTTCGTTTGTTTTTAATGAATATAATCCATGAGTAAAGAATTAATTCTTGATGTATGTGCACTTTTCTATTGTTTCTTTGCATAGGAATTGCTTTCATGTGAGAGAGTGAAACCAATTTATGTAAACGGAATGAAAGTATACTTTCTCAACCAATAAAGCAGCAGGGGAAAGCAAAGGAAGAGATAGAAAATGTAATTTTGCATTGTATGAGCGCCTCAGTGATTTCTGCCATTTATTTTGCGGAGTTTCCATTTGCTTCCATTCGAGTTTAAATGAGTCTTTCTTGTTTCTCGTGAATTGATTTTCCCTCATTTTCTTCCTTTCCTGATTCGTTGATCCTGGTTTTTGAAGTCAGTCGTTGAGCCTATTGATTTGAATCACATTAACCAAAAGCCGTAGAACACGAATGTTTTGGTTTTATTATCATCATAGTTCTAAGTTCTCTACTTACTTCTCTTTCTCTCGTCTTACCCATTAGCTTACAAAACGAGAAACCTCCATCTTTGTAATGGACTTCGGATTGGCACTCCTTCCCGCCATTTTCAAACACATTTCTAAATTAATCGAGTGGAAGCAACGACTCCACTTCCTTTAAATTGGAATCTCCGCTTTCTCTTTGGATGTCTATCACATAATCACAAATAACACAATATAGATATGTGAAAACCAAAACATACAGAAAAAATAAGTTTTAAGTTTTCTATTATTTCAGTTATACTGAATCCCGGAATGTAGTTAGGAGATTTGATTTTCCTAATTTCTTTCCATCTGTTTTCATTTTCAGAGAAAAAAGACGAGTGAAATATTTTATTTCATTTGCATTTACTACGAAAGTAATAAAGAAAATGAGTAGATAAAAAAAGAAAATCCCCACTTTCAAGCAAGTTGAGTAAATTCTAAACAATTAAAAGTGTCTTTAAATGAACGGAAAAGAGGGAAGGAGTCCTTTGCGGCATCGTAATAATAACTATTTCCACTCACTTCCTCTTCTTGACTCTCTTTCACTCTTTGAAAAAAATAAAGCAACGACATTTCTCGTATTTCAATTTAAAACTTAAACAGGGTTGGATTGGAAAACTTTGAAACTTATTTAGTTTAGTTTAGTTTAGTTTTTATTTATTTTATTTATTTAAAAATAATTTCTAATGACAAATCCAACGGACGGAAGAAAACTATGCCAAAGTAAATAAACTAAAGCGAAATTATGAAAAAATGAAAGCAATCTTTAACCACATGGAATTTATTACATATTTGCACATGGGTCATTGATTCTTCAATAGAAGTAATTGAGTTGTTTTGTCACGCGTGTCTTATTGGTTACTTTTTTTTAAAAAGCACGAGAGTAAATATGTGTTCTAGTTTCTTGATTGGCTCTAAGGTAAAAGGAAGTGTTGTTTGTGCTGGTGTCAATTCAAGACAAATCGAGCTCTGCAATTGCCTCCTGGAAACATTTATGTTGATTTATAGGTGGGAAGTGGAAGGAAAGAAGTATGTAGGTTGAAAGTGTCGAAAAACAACAAATTCGTCTTCCTTTCCCCTTATAGACAGAAAGTTGAGCCTTAGAAAAAAAGTTCGGAATATTATGAAATATCGTTCGAACGTGGTTAGAAAGTCAAATCCGGGGAAAGTTTTTTTTACTCCTCATAAGTTTGAGGAGGTTAGTCCTTCTCCTCAACTTTGCTAAAGTAAAGTTGTGGGCATAATGATTATGATGACGAAGAATTCAAATTTTTTGGAGAAAAGTAAAATTGTAAAGTTGTATGGATGATGAGGTGGATAGATGGTTAAAATCTTGTTTTCTGAGGATTTGATGGATACTAATAATGAATCGCCTGAGGAGAATAAGTTAAAGAAGAATATAAGTTATTTTAACGATATTAACCGGGAGTCAGAGACAACGAAAAAATAACCCAAATCAAATTCCATGAGATCCGAAAAGCGAAGTACATATACCATACCCTGTACCATACCAATTCCTCGAGTGAATAAGTTCCTCGACCAACAATAGAATTATTATACACAATAGGAAAATATTTTTAATACTATTTTTACAATTACTACTAGAAATTTCCCATTGTGATTCAAAAACAACCAAATAATGTTAAACTACAAAATCCCCCTCTCCAGTCGAATAAAGTTAAACATTATAAACTACATTAGTTTAGATTAACAATTTATTCTTTCTTAGCGCAAATTGTTATGATTTATCCCTCTAAAATATGAAATACGCGCAGTTAGGAGAAGGCGTCTAATCTCGAATGAAATTGCACGAGAAAAGGATCTCACATCCACATCTGAACTATCGAGGATGACGAAGACTCGTGGTCGAGGAATTTATAACAGGTCGTGGCAGATTCGGTCGAGGAACTTTCACTGGAGGAATTGACGTGCAGTCGTGCACTCTCCGAAAGGAGAGTCTTTGTAATGCGATTGGTGTATGACGGGTCAGACAAGATTTTCTCCCTCATTATATTGTCTAAGTAAGTAGTAAGTCTACCTAACGTTTCCAGCCTACTGCCCCGCCCCATTTCATTCACTCTCATCTTCCATCAAAAACTTGGTATTATAAAACATACAGCTACATCACCACAGATAATCCGTGTGCTTGAAATTATAAGACTAAGTCGATCGAAGTGCCAAAAGTTCAAGAAAACTAACAAAAAATATTTGGTATTACCTTCATTTTATGACTAATGTTAATGTATGACTAATGTTAATGTAAGGTTTTGAAAGAAAAGTAAAAGCTTCTGGATTGTGTTGTATGACGTTATGTCCGTGCGTCTGTTTAACCATTTTATCAAAAGAGAACTCGACGACACTTAATATGTCTCCACTCACTGTGATTGGTCGAAAAAGAGGACGAAGAGTTCCTCCATGTTCATCTATGTTAAAAGCCCATTTATAAATCCCACTCTGTTTGCTATGTAGTTTCCCCTGCACTCAATTTTTTTATTTGCACTTTGAAAACTATTGAAATTCGATAGAGAATCCAGGTTCTTAGGTTTTCCTTTTTGTCAGGGTTGGAAAACTGTAATAAGTAGGAAATTTTAAAAAGAATATTTGGAAAACTTTGTTTTATTACGAGTAAAATTTCCTAACCTTGAGTCCTCTAATCTTGAGTGGATAGGTTCATCACTTGGTTTTTAGGAAGTACGAAAGAAAGGCGACACTCTTGAATCTCAGCCGTGTAGATGGAAGCGGGAAAAAGTAAACTTTAGAAGGGAACAAGGGAGTGAATACGAGTTTCAAATCCGGCCTAATGTCTTTTGGAATCGATCAGGATAAAAACAACTTGAACATGAAGCGAGAGGATTCAAAATCCCTTTCCTCTTCTTCCAAATAACATGTAAAGGCTTAAGTTCTCGAATAAAGATGTCTTCAGGGGTGGGGGTAAGGAACCCATTAGAAAATATAAAAATGAAAATAAACCGCTTCTTTTTAAAGTATCAAAAAAACTTAAAAAAGTCACTAATTTTTAGTCCAGCTTTGGGCTTCTGGATTTATCATGTCCGTCTGTCCGTAGAAACAATGACTTAAGAATGAGTGAATATTCTAAGTAAACATGTCATAAACATAACTGTTCATTGGATCAAAAGCTTGTACAAGATCGAGTTTCAGCTAAATCGGTCGAGCAGTTGATAATAAGTTGCAGGAACGTTAAATTTTGGAAATGCTCAAAAAGTAGTTAAACTTGTGAATTTCCTTATCAGAAGAAAATCCTGTTCAAAACTATGTTCATTTCGAAAATTCGTTTTGGAAATGCACAATATTTTTGCTCATCAAGCAACAAAAATAAATACTCATGGATTTTTATCAAAATAATAGTGCATTCCGACTTCGGGTTTAGACACAAAATTCATAACGATTTTTTTCTCGAAAATCTATTCTGATTATATTTTAAAACGACGATTTAAAAAAAAATTCATAAAATTTTTAGTTTCTTAGCAACCGCTTGACCGATTTGGTCCGAAATCAATGGGCTCGCTACTCTGGACCTAACAAACATTTATGCAAAATCGGCCCTCAAGTTCTTAAGTTACTGCGATAACAGACGGACACGATGTATCCATATAGGCTTAAAAAACACATACCATAGTTGGAAGTGATCAATAATTCACTGTACTAAACGAATTCCAATTTGGAAAATTTTAGGAATGCACAAAAAGTTAGACATTGATTTCCAAACAATAATTCACACTTTTATTGGGATAATTAGCAAGGTTTTGGAATTGGAAATGCTCACCTTCTGCTGTTGTTCAATAATGTTTTATTGAAAAATCCATGTCTTTTATTGTATTTTTAGTGGAAATGAATATTAATTTAATGAGCACTTTTAAAGCTTCCACTTTTGCATTTCACCGTATTTTCAAATCATGTTAAAGTCAACTCCTTTTACGTTGTAATCTAAATTTCCTTAATTTAAGATGCTCAAATCAAAAATACATATAGCAAAATACAGAGTTATAAATCCTTTATTATATGCAAGCTTTTGTTTGATGCAGACATTTAGTTTTAGTTAGGTGGCTGTATAGTAAGTTTGGTAAGAATTTATACATTAATTGAAGAGTCAGAGCTTTTTGTAATAAGGGCTAATATTAGTTTACAGTATTTTTGTGAGACCTGTATATTTGTGATTGGTTGATATTTTTTGTGTGTTGCGGTTCCATTTCCTCCTCCCATTTCAGATCCTGAGTCTATAATTTCCGTAATGCTCGTCGCATTGAAATGGAAGGAATTGAATGTGGTGTAATGATAGAGTTCTGTTTTCCAGTGAAAAGATGATGGTGTTATTATGGGTCCATTAGAGAAAACTCAAGCTCTCTCTCTAAAAAGTTAATTAAAGATAATTATAGTGGAATACTCTTGAATTTCGCAGCAACGTTTAATTAATAGGAGTGAAGGAATTGATTTTTTCATATTATGAAATATTTTTATCAGATATATTTCATCAACTTTATTCAGATATAAATGAATTTGACGTTTTAAATGAACGAAAATTGCCTTCATTTTTCACTCAATCCTCTCCTCACCACCGCAAGCAAAGTTTTCCTCTACACACTGTCTAAACTGGATGGGGGCACATTTTGAAGTGTTAATTTCAACTGTAATAGGTGGTGCAGCTCGGATTTTCGTTTGTTTGCGACTCCACCATCAGTTTATGAATGACGATGGCGGCGAGGGTGAAAAAAGAAAGATTGAAATGTAATGAATATTTATGAGGAGTCCATGTCAAAATATCGACAACAATAATATCGACAATGCAATAATATCGACAGAACTTAACAACATTGTCGATATTAATGTTTTCGATATCATTGCTGTCGATATTATTGTTGTCGATATTATTCAGTCGATATTATGACCTGCTTCGTTTATGAGGATGAGGACGAATATTAGAGAGCCATTTTTAATTTGTTTTTGTTGTGTTGATATTCGGGGGAAATCGAACTATTTATCCTATTAAGTCGAATTCCTCCATTCAATCTGTAATTATTAAGAGTAGAGTTAGAGTAATATTTTTGAAATTTTTAAAAAATCTGTTTTTATAATTATGGAAACATATAAAACCATTCTTTATGATGAGACTTTTTTAAAGATATTTTTTTTATATCAGATGTTTTTGTTTGGAAACACAACAAGAAACCATACATTAAGAATTAAAATTCGATTTAATGGGAATCTCAAGAATTGAAGAGCTTTCGTGGAAATGATGTTTTAGGAGTTCCTGCTTATTCCCTTTTTTATAGAGTTTGTACTTGACTTTTTAAATATTCTGAAACGAGTAATTTCGACCTAAAACGACGTCTTTGGTTTTTTATGTTCATTTTCATTTCACTGTATTTATTCTAAAGAAGGATTTTCTTTTAGGTTCTTCATTATCTTTTGTCACCATTCGTCTTTTCTGTCCAGTAAGTTTATTTAGAAGAGAAAGTTGGCACTTAAGGCTGGTTTGTTACTGCTTGGAGGATCAGATCACTCTTACTTTTAATCCTTCACTATTTTAATCCTTTCCGCCGAGACTCATTTCCGAAGACAGCAGAAGATAAGGCGGGAAGAGACAAATTTGGATAGCACTCTCCCCTGAATTTGAATTTATGAGAAGGGAGTCAGGAAGAAGATTAGAAAAGAAAAAGGATACCTTACGAAGTTTTATAATTACACGATTCAAATGAAGAAAATCTCTTAGGTATTCTCGCCACTCCAAAAACTTTTCTCCAATCCTATCGCTTAAATCAACATTCCAAACTTTCACTTCCTTTGGATTAACCCACCACCACCAACCAACAAAAAATCCAGCTTTCTTCACTTGTTCACTTTCACTGAAGAGTCAATTTCTTAGTCTAAACGTTTAAAGTAAAACTTAAAATGATCAAAACCTTGCAATGAACTTTTAAAAGTATGAAATTAAGACGATGTCAACGATCTCGATCTATCAATCGTCCATTGACCTTAAGGAGAAATCTTTAGTGTTTGGCCAAGAATATGAGCTGAGAGACTCACCTGACTGCTTTTACGATCTATCTTTTACGTTTTTGTGAAAGGAGGAAACATAACGGCTGAAATTAGGATTTAGATGGAGAAAGTGGGACCTCTCTCATGCGAAATTAAGTGTAAAAGTTTTGCTGAATCCTTTCATGTTCGTTTCGTTCCTTGGATTGATTGATCCTTGGGAGAAAGAAAGTATAGGAGGCTCCTTTGGATTTAACTCAGTTTCTTCTTAATGTGCCACTTGAGAAGAAGAACGTAAAGAGAACAGCTCAATGCAAACATTCAAGTTCCGATGACGAAAACGACGAACAAAAACTTTTCTCTCCTAATAAAAATCAATCTATAGGTCTCCTTCCTTCCTTTTCTACTCAGACCTATCTTCCCCTCCATTACGTTCATTTAATGGCCCTGACCAATCAGGTGAAAGAAATTCAAAAGAACCCACCGAATTCTATTTAAAAATAACCACATTGTAGACTGGTTGTGAATAGTTTATGCATCCTCTTGATCTTCTTACGATTCATAACCATGACAATTTCGTTTCTTTCTTTGTTTTGACGTTTTACGTCGTCAAAGCGGATTGCTCCTATTTATAACTTTCTTCCATTTAAGTTTTTAAACCAGTTTTGTTTTGGTTGGAAATCTAACTTGTATTTACTTTCTGATAACTGAGGTAAAATTTAAGTGAAAGCTTAGGATTCGGTATGCTAAAGAAAGCTTTTATCTTTCTCATTTTTTCTCTCTAAGAAATCTCAACTTTAGTTGAAGAGAAAGGGAGAACGACGCTTCTGTCTCATAATGCAAATTTGCGGCTTTTGGTTCCTGTTCATATTGGCGGGAGTTGAGCCAATAATATTTCCCCTACCCAGGCAGCGGGAAACATAAATCACATCTTCATAAAAAATGTAAACGTGGTGGCTTTGAAAGAGAAAGGAGTGGGGAAGGAGGAGATTATGCAGTGAGTATTTTCTTGAAGTAGGTGGCTCTTCTTTTGAATCAAAGCCGCTCTTTTTAAATGCGACAGGAAGAGAGAACGAGATTCAAATGACAGGAATTTATATCTCGTGTTCGTCGTTTTTCTCCAACAATGTCAGCTTTTTAACATTTTCTTTCTCAGCCGGAGAAAGTCATAACCGTTTTCCTTTTTCTTTCTATTGGCTATGCAAATCCGTCTACGGTAAAGAAGATTGATATATGTGATTTTTTTTATTCTTTTCAGAGTATCTCATGTCTTCGCCATATCAGCCTAAGTCTCCTCTCCCTATTGGAACTTCCCTAGCCACAGCCAAAAAACTCTTTCAAAATGAAAATCACCAAAATGAAACCGCAGACTCCAACAGTACACTCAGCACCCTTCCAAGTCAAGCCAGGTAAGCAAAGTTCCAAAGGCACCTAACTTTGTTACATCTATCATAAACTGTTGTAGCGAGATATTTTGCTCCTTAAGATAAAAATCCGAGTTAAAAGTGACAGACAACCTTCTCATGGCAGCGCTTACCATTAAACGCAGAAAAGAAATCGATGACGAATTGGCATCTGAGCTGGAAAAAAAAATATTCTTTTGCACTTTATCAAAACCATTTTCTTTATCTTTATGTTTAAATCGATGACCCAGAAATAAAGCATTCACGCTGCTCTCTTCATCAAAAAATTATTTTTGCACGTGCCGAATCTAATATTACGAAGTCCAATATTATTATCATACATGCACCTGAATTTTAAAGTCCTCATTATCAAATGTTGCGAGCTCCTGTGCCTGGGACAGAACATGCTATGCTTCCATGAGCTTTCATTTGAAAAAAATGATCTAAACAAAGAATGGGAGAGGTTATATACGCATGCAATTGTCGTGAATTTCTTAAAATTTAATGATTAATGACGTTTTTAAATGAAATATGTTCTGTAGTGTTGGCTACTTTATTCTGAACAATTATGAATCAGGTTTAAATACGAATTTTTTAACTGGCGCAATGCTTCAGGTAACAGAACTTATTTAGTTAGATTGGTGACAGTGATCATAATATGTGGCGCTGCATCTATGATCGTTGTTAGTAAATGGCGACAGAGACCCTATAATGACTCCGATCCTCCTAACGTTCTCCTTTTTTCTCTTCCTAATCGATTCCATATTTTGGCATGGAACTTTACTCAATGGAAAGAGAGACGATAAGAATAGTCCCACCTCTTTATTACATCCACCCACACCCAGTCGTAACGATAAAGACTCACATACCGACACCACCATCAGGCAACTGTAATTTCTTCAACGCGCGAAAAATGATCCCATTTCAAGATACGATTGACTCATAGACTTCAACCCACATACCGGTATATGCCAACTTTCATTAACTTTCCTTTTATTGGCTAGGAAATAGAATTAAAAAAAGTTTAAAGCTTTTTTTTCGAGTCAACAGTGGATGCGAAGTTTCATTGCACTGTATCTGCCTGCGTGACTTTTAAATGAGTTGAAAAGTTCTTTCACTTTCTCTTCCCTTTCACAACCAATTTAGGAAGTTACCATGAAAAGAATGCAGTTAATTTCAATGCAAATATTCATCTAAATGCTTTTTATTAGTTTTATTTAGGCATAAAGTAAAACTTTCCTTAAAACCAGCATTTCATCCGGTCAATAGTCTATATCCCATGTTATGTCTGCTATCCTTTGTTATTATCATTGTTTAGTTCTAATTTCTGAGATTTAGCATGTGTGTATTTTAAAATGTAGGTAAAGAAAACCTAAGTCGTATTCGTACATTAAGTTTACGCCATTAGGAAATTAAAAAAAATTCTGCGGCTCAATTCAAAGAATCCTTTCGTTTGCTATAAGACAAAGTTAGGCAACTTTTTACAGCCATTGCGTAAGCTTCCGGTTAGAAAAGTGTGAAACGGCAATAGCAGCGGTGGTGTTCTTTTTCGTGCCCCAGCATCCAACGAACGTCTTTACATCAAAGAGAAAGTGAGGGCTTTTTCCCTCATCAAAAAGGAAAGGATGATGATGGACTCTTGTGTAAATACTAAAGGAGACAGTTGAAAGGTTTTCAAGATGGGAAACCATCAAAAACCACCGCACTCTATTTACACACAAAGCTCAGCCTTCAGGCTATCAAAACCATCACCATTTTCTCTTTATGCAAATTCTTATAGAGTTTCACCAAAAACAGAGAATCATTGTTATACTGTTTATTCATCAAAATTCAAATTCAGTATCCAAAATACTAGTTTCCACCATATTCGATTCGAATAATTAGGACTCATAGTACTTCCTTTGCCTAATTTTTGTAAGGGTCTAAGTCTAATCTTAGAATACAAAATAAATAAATGCCCATCCTACAATTTTTTTTGAGGCAGTGATAATTATTCATAACTCTTAAAGATTACTACAATTTTTAATTTATGTGATAAAATGAGCAACTAAGGTTACTAACTGTAAATGAGGATTTTTATTTTTTATTTTACTTATTTTAAAGAATGGGATTTTTTTAATTCCATCTTTGCAAACTTTTAGTTTGTTTGTGTATTTTTATGATACGTCTGATTTTTAGAGTAATTAATTTTAAATTAAAGATTTGAGAAATCCTTAAATAAAATTCATCAAATTGCTCGTTTCTTTTGTTTAAACTGACACAGCAAATTGTTAAAATCTGTAGGAACTATTTCTGTCTTGTTTTAAATGTAGCCGTAAGAGCATTGTATTGTTGAAATTTTCTGTTCTATTTTAGTCTACTAAAGTTAATTCAAATCTCCTCTTCTTTCCATTAAATGGAAAGCAAAAGTTTTTTTTTCTGTTTAAAAACTCGATTTCTTTTTCCTGGTGCTTTTCACGGGTTTTGGATTCAGTAATTAAACTTTTCTCTTTAGATTCAAGTAAAGAAGGAAGTTGAAGATTTGCAATACTTAGCCCAACAACTTCTTCACTCTAAAGTTACTAGAATAGGATTCTCAAGAGGGAAGTCAAGGGGAACGGAAACGGAAAAGGCCAAGTAAGGTCCGTAGATTTAAAAGGGCGCAGAAAAACTTTCTCCGTTTGGGAGGTCTCACATGGGAAATACGAAAACAATTCTAAAATTAATGAGGATTTTTTTGTAGTTCAAAAAAAAAATATCTATTTTTCAAACAAGTAGTGTATTGGACACCTTGTTTTTTTTTTACTGATGAAGAGTTTCAATAGTCTCTTAGAGTTTTAGAGGAACATTGAAAGCCACGTAGAAAATTTTGTTAAGCGTAAGTTAGAAAGATTAATCTAATTTCTTAAAATTGAATTTCGAAATTCCGTACTATATAACGCACACTGAATCGAATCTTCATTTTGTTAAACCAGAAATTTGAAGTTTGGTGTCTTGGGAAAGGTGATTGGAAAAGAAGTCATTTGGCAAACAAAGCTCATAAAGTTGAGAAAGAAAAGGCTGCCAATGGTATTTTAAGACAGTTTTAGGACTGGCAAAAATTACATTTTTTTTCAATTATTGTCGTCCACTGCACACGATTTTTTCTCAAGTGGAACCGATTGGTTACAGTTGTTCGAAATTTGAGAACAACCTCATTTTCCCTTCGATGAGACCGCAATTACCCTTACAATGGAACCTCCTGTTTTAACGTTCGTATTTTCGTCTCTTTCATTTCTACAAACAAAATCGCTTTGTCTCAATTTTCTCCAACATGGTAGGCGGAAATGCTTTCGTAGACAAAAGACATCGACTTCACGAGAGCTTCTTTAATTTAATTTTCTGAACAATCCCAAGTGGCATCTTACTATGAATGGTTCTCTCAACAACGACACACCTCCAATATGAAACAGAGAAATGTAGTCAATAATTATTTTGGCCTTTCTTGTGTATTTTAAAATAAACCATCAGTTACCAAATTTTATGAGTTTCACCCTTCAATATTTCGTATATTCATTTTAATTTCAACCTTAAAACATTGTTAAAATTTATATCGTATTTTTTTATCTTCACAGAAAAGGAGAATTGAATAGTTTGAGAATTGAATGGCTGAAAGTTTGGGAATGGCGGTACTTTTTGAATGAGTGGATGCCTCCATTTTCTCTCTTTTCTTTATTCTTGACTATTTTATGGGTCCAAAGAGAAAAGTCGTTGGACGTGTGTGTGCAAAAGTATGGAGAATAAGAAGAGAAAGTCGTTTCTGGGAATGATGTCAATGGGAGTGAATAAAGTGAAACTTAGTTTTTCTCCTCTTTTCTCCATATACAACTACACACACTTTCCATTTTCTTCTTTTGACTCAATTTATGAAATAGAGAGATAAAGGAGAAAAACTTTCTTCTTGAAACTGTCATTTTGTAACTGAATCTAGAAGTAGTTCTTTACTGTATTGAGGTGACTCTTCCATTGTAAGCCTTCACCGTATTTTAAGTCCCCTATTATTATTAACAACATTCTTCCCCTACTTTCTTAACTTAAGGAATTTAAAATTCTATTGTTTCTCATTATATTCTTTCACCTTTCTTTCTTATCTTTTCCAAAGAAAAATTCAGACTTTTTTGGTATTAGTCAATACTATTCCTCCAACCTGAAAAATAATTTTACACTGGAATACATTGCAAACATCTATTTAAAGTTTACCAATTAATATTTAGATAACAATAGCTATATATTATCACTTATGAAATTTTACAACGGTTGTTTTTTAGAATGGCAACAAAAAACGAGATCCTTCTCCCTGTTATTGTTTTGATTCTTTTAAATTTATTTTGAGCAATGCCTCGTGGGCGTAAAAAAATGAGGAAGCAAAAGGAAGGACGCAAGAGTAGTGGGTGGAAATAGCAAAAATCTGCTCTTTGTTGTTATGTTGGGTCAACCTATTCCTTTGTCATTGTTCAAGCCTAATGGAATATTTATGGAGTTGACAGAGAGGGCGAAGAATTTGCATTTGGAGCCTGGAGACAAGAATTAGCCTTTTCCTGAGATCTTATGAACTATGCATTTATGCACTTGGGATTCACTCACTTTCTCAATGAAGAAAATCTCCGGAAATTCAATACCGGAAAACTCTTCTCCCAAGTAATAAAATATTCTCGATAACATCAGTTTAGCATGAACTCCAAATTCAACAGTTCAGCTAAATCAATGAAAACGGGTAAACGAAAATTTTGTTAATTTTTTTTGAATGCATTGCATTATTGATAAAACGCAACACAACTTAGGTTCAGCTAAAGCAATCTTGTACTCTAGTGTTGTGTTCCAAGTTTTAATCAATAATCTAAGCTTTCTAAACCTGAAATTATTCTCTGCGGTTGAAATTTTCGAAGACTGTTTTATAAAGTGAAATAGTAGATTTCTTCAGGCAGAAAAAAAGAAAACTTGGGTCTTCCAGTTTGCTCGGATTCATGAATAGTCATCAACTACCCATTTCTTCCTTTTTCTTCAACATATTTGAAAACAAAGGGTGAATACAAAAGGAGAAACTCATCTTGAAAGAATCTAGGCTAAGAGGGTCATCTCATTCATTCAGAAGAAAGGAAGTTTAAAGAGTCTAACCTCAGGACTAAACGAAACAAGATTCAAAAGGCGAAGAAGTCATTAATTCAAAATTAATTCACCTACTCGACTTTTACGGTCCCAATTTGTACAGAATCTAAATAATGGAAATGGAGAAAGTTCAATGTTGGATATAACAAGGAAAACTACGAACAGCTAGAAATTAATTCCATTCATTTCCTAATAAAGAACTGTATTCTTACATTTGAAATTTTATTTCTTCATAATACTGTTTCTTGATGAAGCTAACTAGAGCTTCCTTTTTAATCATCTAACTTAACCACAATCAATTTGTTTTATTTAATTTATTTTGTATTATTATCAAAACTTGAATACATTCAAGATGCAAAACTTAACACCCCAGTAATGTCCAATTAGATTTTAAAAAATTTCCATCTTGATTTAATGGACTACTTTAAAAGCGAATTTATTTAAAATAAAATTATGAAAATATTTATTTTCAACTGAATTAAATAAGCGGGATCCTCCGTGTCGATTTCAGATTTGGTAAGTTACGTGACCCTGAATTAATTTAATTTGAGAAATTTCTCATCTCAACGGAGAAAGTGTACACTAGATAATCTCTTTTAAAGTTTAAAAGAGAAAGTAAGTAGAGAAAGGGTAGGTTATATTTCTTTAAAAAGATGAAAGTGAGAGGCAGATGATGATGATCCAACCTCGTTTCTCCTTTCTTCAGTTCAAAAAACTCAAACTGTCGTCGTTTGAAAAGGAGGAAAAGAAAAACCTAATTAGTTTCACTAGTCGAGAAAAGCATTCTTCTTCCAACTAAATTTTATGAGCCGTATCTCTTTTCCTCTTTTTTGCCTTCATTTATCTTTCTTGTAAGAAAAACAGAAAGAAAAGACGGATCCACGACCCAGAGATTTTCTTCACTAAAGAAAAGTGACTGCAATTTGAATTATCATAAAAGAAATTCAAGTTCAGGATTTTTTTTCTTCTAAAAGCGGCTTTCTTTTATATTTGAATGTTGATCTCATTTTTAGATTGGATTAAACTCTTTTATTCTCAAAACTGCACACGCTGTTTCTTCGTTTCGTATAAGTAGCTGTTAGAAATAACGAGGAAGTTGATGAAGGATAAGCAGAAACAGTTGTTGATTCGAATATGCACGTAAAGGAAATGGAGCGTAAGGATTGTTATCATAAACTGAGAAAAAAGATGAAGAACAGATGGAATTCAGATTATTATAGACTAAAAATAGGTTAACAACCGCATTAACTAATGCATAATTCACAGTAATCTCTGAAATCTTTAAGAAATTCAAATAAAATTTCTGGAAGTCATAATTTAATTAATTATTAGAGATGATCCAATAATATACATGAATGTATATACATTCATATGTCGTCGTTTATGACAAGAATATGTAATGTATATGACAAGAAATGTGTGTTTTAGCATTTATGCAAAAAATTCGAGTTTAAACTAACAATTATTGAGTATCTGTTGTATCTCTTCAAACGTTGAAAAATGTTTTTTTAGAAGATAGGTTGTGAATTTTTGTCTGGTCCTGTTTACGAAACAGTTTGCAGAAACATGCCGTTATAATTTTGAAATTCTGCAAAGTTCTCGAGTGAAGTTTACGCATGAGTTTCCAGAAAGTGAGATGTAAAACTTCTAGATTTTCGCAGAAAGCTGAAATTCCGTAAGATTTTCTGTAAATTCTGAGTTCACGCAACAGCTTACCGGGAAAACCATGTTGCCATTTTTCGGAAAATTCTGTTAATGGACTTTGGCGGAAAACCACAACCTATGTATTGCTAAGTAGCGAAAACTACTTTATGTGATCCAATCTGTCTGTCTGTCCGTTTGTCTTCCTGTAGACACGATTACTCGAGAATGGTTAAACATTCTGGGGATCTGTTTTCACAAAAAGAAAGGTCGTCGTGTTAAGAGTCAAATCGCTAGTGATTTTCAGCCTCTCACGGCCCTTCATTCAGGGTTAAGTAGAGGTCAATTGGAATTATTGGATAGTGTTATTTCAGCTTTTTAGTAATCCACATAAAAAATCACGCGAAAGACTAAAAAGCTGACCTCAAACACGTGAAGTGTATCTGCTAAAAAAATATTATGTCAAGCAATACAATTAATGACAAGGAGGAGTGGTTACATACGGTGGCTTTCGCTACTTTACTACACCCATGGTTTTTATGGCTAATTATGTAAGCCATTTTAAAAAAATTAATAATAGCTTAAGATATGCCTGGCAATCTCTACTTCAATGTGATAATTTGCCATTAAATGCTTTCTTAAAACTTATTTGAAAATTAAGGTGTTTCCTATCCGAATCTTGAAATATGACCAAACCAAACTCAAACTCAAGACTAGATTCTTTTTTGTGCAACAACTCCATAAATCAGAGTTCTAACTTAAAAGTGGTTATTGAATAGTTTAAGAACGTTGGAAAGTTGAAAGAAAGTTCAGCGGAAGAATTCCTCCTTCTCTGATTCTCTCCCTGTTTCTAATGAGTAATTGGATGAGTCTCTCGAAGAGATCTAAATTTGATATTAAAATTCTCCTTCCCTAATTTAATAATTCGAAGATCCCCTATCTCCTTTTCTCGGATTCTGAGTTTTTAGGTTAATTGAATGAAAAAAGAGAGAGAAAAAAGATAGTGGAAAGAGAGGATGAGACTCAAGGCCCTCTGATAATAGAAAGCAGGAAATGGAATCTCTGGTCTGGTTCTGACTTTCTCCTCTTCGTATAAAATTATTACACTTTCTCTCCATCAATTCAATTCCTTCTTTACTCTATTTCTTTCGTTCTCATCTAATAAACTTGGATGATGGTCCTCCCGACTTCCACTCCAAGTCTAAAACTTACGAAACAGGTTTATTAGCCTCAGCTTCATTATTCAGTATCATAAACTCGCATTTCTAACGTCATAACTTTCTATTCTTTCTTGTATTAAAAATCGAATCAAAGCAAACTTTTCAAAAAAACCTTTTATAAAAATAATCTATGCAAAATGACCTTATTGAACAACCTTTAGCCAACTTCGGGCTTTGACACAAGGTCAATGTTAAACTTTTAAAGAAGTCAATGCTGAAATTATTAAAAAAAATTCTTGTCAAATTTTCTTTCACTGCTTAGCAACCGTTGGGCAAAATCAATATGGTTCCTACACTTTGTTGTAGTAATAGGATACGTGAAGCATGAATTCCAAGAATTTGAAACTAAAAGTGTGTTATTTAAGTTAATACTTTAGCTATGATGTATTGAAGGCATATGTTCGGAAACATTTAATTATTTTCCTCCAGAAGATCTTGATTTTAGGTATGTTCCCTTCTCCAAACCCAGAAATGAACTATAAAATAGTTAACCATATAAACTGTATATTACTTATAAAGGATTAAGAATTCTGAGTTGTCGTTTTCAAATTATTGTAATTTAAATAGGTTAATCATTGTATGTTA
Organism: Friesea truncata; assembly: GCA_034699725.1. Classification (NCBI taxonomy): domain Eukaryota; kingdom Metazoa; phylum Arthropoda; class Collembola; order Poduromorpha; family Neanuridae; genus Friesea; species Friesea truncata. The sequence goes on from JAQGCN010000406.1 coordinate 21,761, forward strand.
GTTGCTATCGTAGAATGACCACGGGGTTTTACTTAGGGGGTCATCTCCATGTATTCAGTATAGGAGTCGACCACTGGTCACAACTTTCAGTTATGTGTATTTAGCATAGGAGTCGACCACTGGTCACACTTCCGTATCTGTGTGTTTAGTCAAGGATGAGAGATCTGAAGGATGGGAAATGCAGTGTTATAAAAGAGTGCCTAAAAAAATTTCACTAAAACCATTTTAACCAATAAGAATGCACGCAGATAAGCCAATGAAAATGCACGCAGATAAATCAAAATCAAATATGCGGGAATGCATCTGATGTTACTCAAAGTCACCACATTTCATTATATTTGAGAATATAAAAAGTCGTGATTTTGAGTCACTCTCTTCGCAAGAAAGAAATCAACACAATGTGAGACATGAAAAAATTAATTTTTCAGGCACAACTTTCTCCTATATCTTTTCCCATCCCTAAAGCGTAGCGAGGATTTCTCATCCCTGTGTGTTTAGTATAGGATGACCACCTTTTTCTCTTTGAGTGATCATCTCAATATACGTAGTTTAAAGTTAAAATTATCTTTTCTGGAATTCACTCCAGACATCTCAAGTTCTATTCAATTAGAGTTATCTCATTTTTTCTTTACCTGGAACTTTTCCACGTTCCTTTAGATTTTTTTAATTATCAACTATTCGTCTTGAACCTTCTTTAGTTCAAGGACAATCTGTTTACTTATGGTAGGAGTTTAAGCTAAAACTCCAATGTTCAGTCAGAAGTCAATCTGATCACTCGTCTCTTATTCTCCAATTTTTAACTGGGTGCGAAGAAGCCAGACAAAAAGTGTATTTGGTCTGTCTGTGAGGGCTGCTATAGCATAGGAATATAGCATGCCCGGGTGTTTAAAGCATCAATACAGACAGATCACAGAAGCCTAGTAATCTGTTAGTAATCAATCCCAATCGGTCATCCCAAAAATAATAATGTTGCATGAGTTAGGGCTGTCTCTCATTCAATA